>VXBC01024467.1:0-15376 GCA_013399945.1 Ploceus nigricollis
TATATTTAAAATTTTTTAAAAATGCAATAAGCTCAATTGGCTTTTACCCTTTAAGTCATCTTTTTGCATATTTCTTTTCCATGCTTTTTTCAAGCCCTTCCAGTAACAGTACTCCAAATCCCTTGTTGACAAACCTAAGGGATATAGTTTCTAATTTAGATTATGTCTTTCATGTTTTTTTAGTCTTTAAAGAACAAGTACATATAGTTGCTCATTTACTGTTCTCGGGCTTGTGTGCTTTGCCATTATTTGGATCCTTGATGTGTTTGATTATTAGGGCAAGAAGATGTCAGAGTCAGTTCTTTGTTGCCTGTATTTCTCTTTTGTGATAACAAAAGAATGTGAAAAAAGTGTATTTCAATAAGAAGTAAGAGTAAACTAAGATCGTAATAAGAATAAAGAACAGGAAGCAGTGTATTCCTTTGTTTGGGAATCAAAACATTGCAGACAGTTTGTGACCTGAGCAGCTCTGTTTCCTCTAAGATCTATGCCATCTGGTGTCTCTCTGGTTTTCTCTGAGTTTCCCAAAAGTCACTCATCTAGTTTCATCAACTGTGGTCACAGCCTTTCAGTTTGCAACTTCTCCTTAAGTTTCTTCTTTTTCAGATATCTCCAAGAAGCACAAACAGACATTAGATGTAGTGTCTTCCAGATTTTAGTCATTTAACAGTTCAAGCAGGCATTGATGAATTCTTTCATGAGACCTAGATGGAAAATGGTTAAAAGTTTGTGTGCTTTAACAAGGTCTGTCTTTCTTACAGATCAAAGGCATCTTTACTAGCACAAATACTTCCAGCACACATGCATATTGTCCCAATTAATATCATTATATAAACCTCTCCAAAATTCCTAGGAGTGGGAGGTTCAGAAACTGCTGGGTTATTTTTTGAGATTATTTATAAAAGGCTGTTATCCACATTCTGTGAGACCAGCCACACAAATGGGACATTCTGAAAAGTTAAAAATAGAAAATATAACCTCACTTCTTGGTACTGTACCAATTTTCATTTTGCAAAAGCTTTCTTTCTACTTTTTAGTGAAAGAAAATAACGGCAAAATTACTTTATATTGTTAAAAAAGTCTTGGTTATGACTTTAATGTAAAATGAGGGTGTGAAATTAAACAAGAAATGAATGGAGATGTTAACTCCTTGATTTGGGCAATTTCACTGAAAGAAGATATTGCTAGATTTCTCTGCATGATTTGCTTCAAATAGCAGTACACTGACTTTCATAATCACCAATACATATGTATTCATCTATTGTACAGTTTTGTGAGTCAATTGGTCAATAGTGGATTTATGCACAATATGTATGAAAAGATTATGAGCTATAGGAGGACTGGAGCTTTGGTTCAGGACAAAGGAAAAGTTAAAATCTGGAACATTTAGAAAGTAAAGAACTAGATAGATGGTAGGAGGAGAAGGTTGCATCAATTATATCACAGCTAACCCATGACATGCCCTGGACCTTGCTAAATCTAATAGATGTCCTAAGAAGTCACATCTTTCCTGCAGAGGAGGGGTGTTGAGAAGATGCCAAAGAGAAAAGAGCTGGCTTATAATGACACCAGTGATCTCTTCTAAAAGAACTGCTCCTACAGCTCACTTTTGGACTGGGAAGATGGCCTGCCTTGTCTTTCTTATGCAGTACTATCAGTTTGCATTGATTTACTTCAGCTTTGATTTTTGATCCAAATCAACAGTGTGAACTAGATTTCTTTGTATGGACAGGAAAGGGTTCATTGTAATTTGCCTCTGTACAGTGAAATAATGGGTTGTCTGGGACACCCCTCCTCAAAAGAATAAGCTGACCAATAAATTAGTGAAGCCAGCCTTATGGTGATGCTTTGTAGAGCACTTTATAGTTCTTGTTGATTCTTGCTGCAGGCTTAGTTATTGCTTAAGCATATTTTAGAATGAATAAAGGCTGAGGGAATAGCATCATAATCAATATCTGAAGTGTAAAATAGATACCCTGCTCCATTGTATTAGAGAGCTGCAGCACTATTACAGAGAACTTTTAGGCTCTCTGCCAGATTCATTCAAGTACCATAATTAAGCGGTCCTGTGTTTCAAGATAAAACTCAAAATGCTGTTTCTCTCCATATCTTCACCCTGTATTTTAATTTTTTCTTCTGTAATATTTTATTACACTTATTCTTTCCTTCATTGCAAGTCTTCTGACTTAACCTATAAAAACCAGTCATCAAATTAGATGTTTTTACAACAGAAGTATTCTGAACTCCTCACCAAACTAATGCCATCAGGCACTTTATGTGTTAAGGAATAGTAAAATTGCCCTTGGCCTTTAATACATTTAGGTCATACCAGAGGATGATGATTGTCTCTTGGATTCAGCTGGCATTTAAATGCATGAAATTCCAACAGGCAGTGGGCAGAAACTGAAGCACAGGAAGTTCTATTTGAATATGAGGAGGAACTTTTTTACTGTGTGTTTCAGTGAGCGCTGGAACAGGTTGCCCGGAGGTGTGGAGTCTCCCTCCCTGGAGATATTCAAGAACCATTTGGACACAATCCTGTGCCATGTGCTCTGGGATGACCCTGCCTGAGCAGGGAGGTTGGACCCAGATGACCCATCATGGTCCCTTCCAAACTTAACCATTTTGTAATTCTGAGATTCTGAGAAGTTTTCCAAGAGTTTTCACAGTTAGCCTGACTGCTCCCCTTAAAACTGGCTGATACGTTGACAGTGACCTGGAAGAGGTGATTTGGAGATCCCAGCTTAGAGACTTGCCAAAAGGCTTAGCTATAAGTTTTTGATTTTATATAAGAGGTAAAAAAAAAATCAATATTTTCTTAATTCTTAAATTTTTTATTTATCTGTTACTTGTCAAAATATCAGAGCAAAATCTGTTATTTCATTCAAATAAATGATAAGGTGCTCTCTTGCTGTGAAACAGTTTTTACGTTGCCTAGTAACAAAAGAGAAAAAAAGAGAAAAATGTTGAAAAGCAGAACTTTGGAGCTGGTAAAATGAACAACAATATTTACATCAATGGAATAAGAATTCTTGCTCCCTTGGTGATGAGTGCAGGTTTATCACAGTAGCACATTTATAATGCTTACTATTCGAAATGGCTAAATCTGTGTGAAAGCTCATCTACGTCCACTCATATTGTAGGAGCAGAAAGATGTAATCTGTGGTCTTTCCTATTGCAGAGCCCCACTCCATTTTCTTCACTATACTGTGAATATCCCAGAGGCAGCTCCCTTTGGTTTAAAGAGTGCTGCCTGTGAAAGCTGACTACTATATCTATCTCTGCTTTGCAGTCTCTGACAATCTTACATTTTTATCATTGCAGTTATAGAATATTTTTATGGAACAGCATTTATTTGTTTGTGTCGCCCAGTACACTAACTCGTTGCAAATATATGTAATACATTTTTCATCAGATTGTCACAGAATTTCAATAATTTAATATAGTTCAAAAATAGCAGTTCACTTTAGGATGCATTCATAAGCATACTTTAGGATGCATTCATAAGCATACATAAATCTTTTTGCATAATGAATATTGCTAAACTTATTATTGATAGCTTATGTAATCATTGTTGAGTTAAAATTTTTGCTATTTGCCTGGCCACAAACTGCATATTTTCAAAACCCATGTACATTCACTAAAACTGACAGCTTCTCTCTGATAAATCATGTCTGCTGACTGTCAGCAGTGTAAGCAGTAAAATCACTCAATAGCAATCACACAACTCCTTTGCCCCTATTTGGATGGGGACAAGGTGTGCTTTGGTATCCCAGACCCAATCCTATACATAGATGCATGTGGACAAGACCCTCAGGCTAATAAGATGCCTCAGAAATGTCATCTTGCAGCAAATAAATGTGATTGTATGTTCAGAAGACAAGTTTTAATGTTGTGAACTAAACTGATTTTTAGGGCTAGCTAAAACTGGGAAAATTTGCTCAAATTGAGTTTGAAAATACACTGCAAGGTATGTGGTCATCAACTGTCCAAAATAATTGACTTCAGCTTCTCTAATTTTAGGGTGGAAGGGTGAATGTTGGTAAGAACAGGCAAAGAAATTAGGATTCTCTTTCCTATGCAGGAACATACATTGTTTTGTAAAGATAAGAGTGGCATTCAAGAGGAGTTATTTTTGAAGGACATGTTCAGCTAATAACTAGTAGGTAGGAGAGGAAGGAGGAGGAGGAGTGTGTGAAGATGTAAATTATGCATATGTGTTTGTGTTTCTAGTGTATGCTAGAGAAAGGACAGTGAGAAAGAGGGACAAGTGACACATGGAATTCAGGGAGCATGTCCCTGAGATTGAAGGGAAAAGTAAAGAGAAAAATACCCTATCTATCTCATTACCAGTCAACTCTGAGTAAATAGGAAAGAATTTCCACACAGCATAAACAATACAAGCCACTAAAAAGGCTAAGCCTTCTTTGCAGGTTTTCTAAAAAAATGTAGTTATTATTATTTTAGAGCCAAAATGTTCTCCTGCATGTTCTCTGTTGGATCAGCATACATTACTTCTAAAAGTGCTTCACACCAGCAGGGGATCCTGATGAAGCACAATGGTATTCTAGACCATTCACAGTGAACAGCAGCTTACAAAACTGTCCCACTTACAGCAAGGAAGATTATTCTTTTAATAAACTAGATTTTCTTGGGAAAATGGTGATTTGTCAGAATCTGAAGCTTGGGATTTTCTCAGGGAAGTGCAGGTGGTTTATGAAAATGTAGTTGAGACACTATTCTCAGACCAAGATTTGTATTAAGATCACTGATACGATCTAGAGGAGACCTGGTAGTTGGAGTCTTTCCCACTGTATCTTGTGCAGTCTCCGGCCATAACAGCTCAGGGTGTTCCACTTGTCATCCTGCTGGTGACATCATTTCCAGCTCTTTTTATTGTCATGACATCACTGTTTGAAGAACATGACCAGAGTTGAGGTTTAAAACATCTAAATTCTTTGGAAGGTTTTTCTTTGGGTGCAGAAATCCTTTGGACATGGCACAGCTGCAAAGATGGGGCCTTGTGAGATGGCCCCTTAAAAACAGACAGATGCTAACCATCAAGGCAATAATGCTGATGAACATTTTGCATAAGAAAAGCACAACCTGAATGTGTCCATCTATATATTATTGCATATATATATGTACATGGATTTTAATATATATATATTTATATACAAAACAACTTCTAAAGATTGGTAATTAAATGGCAATATATAACTAACATGACAGAAAACTTGAAATCTGTGCATCAACATTATAATGGTCAATAAATCATCAAATTGATGAGGTTAAAGACTGTTTTTCTTTGATTGTTTTCCATTATATTTGCCCTAGTATTAGAACAGTTGCATGGGGAATAAATGCATGTGATATTCTGGGTCAATTTTTGTATGTGCTGAGTTTCAATAATTTTTGTTACCATATATTCAATACAAAGCAATACGAAAGACACTGGAAACTGGCCAAAGACATTATTTTTGGTAGATTGTTATCCTTTGCTTGTTAAAATTTAGTTAAAATCTTGGCTAGATTTGTAAGGCATAATGTGAGCCTGTTTCCTTTTAAGATACACAAATCAAGGGTCCCAAAGTGGCCAAATATTCTGTGTTTGCTTTAAATACTTCATTACAGAATCATTAATCTCTAAAATCTTTTGAATGTGCAATTGGTTTAAGCACAACTAACAGTGGCTTAATAGAGAATAATGAATAAGTCACTGGTACAAAAGTGAAACGGGAAAAAAAACCACTAAAAAGGTAGTATTTACTAAGAACAGAAAAAGTTTTAAAAGGAAAATATTTTCTGATATGCTTTTGACTTCTTTCAGCTGGATTTCAACTGTTGTGCAGATGTGATCCACCACATACCTTGCACTCAATGTGTGTAAGTTGAGGGACCTTGAAAGAAATGCCCTTCTGGTTTTCTTACAGAGTGAGAATCAGAAAAAAAAAGAGTGTAGTCATGTCTTCTTCCCATATGAGATCTGAAGACAGTTTACTGGTGGACTTGGCAGTGTTAGGTGTAGAGCTGGACTCAATCTTATAGGTCTTTTCCAAGACTAATTATTGTATGAGTTTATGGTTGGTGTGTGCATCCAAACGGCTATACCCATTTCATAAGACTACTTGAACTCTTTTCAGTTTTTCTGTTGTGCAAACACCCTTGGCAACGTGTGTGGCTCACTTCACAAGGTATTGAACCTACCTGAGGAATTGGGGTGGGGGGTGCAGGGGCGCTAAAAAGAGGTTCATACTCAAGTTTTTTGAGAATAGTTTAATTTCTCTTCATCTGTAAAATACCAGTTCAGTTCAGTGACATATGTTCCGTGGACTGAATTTTTTGTCATTGGACAGGATTAAGTACAGATTTGGATTTCAGATAGAAGTACCAGAAAATAAATGTTTTCTTCTGAGATTGATCTAGGTGTTGGGGTACTTGCTCGCAATGTGGCAAAGACAATACTAGTCCCTGTTATACAGTATTCATTTAAATGTTTCTATCTTGATTTCCCATCTCTCAGATAATTTCAGATATTTGTGGGTTGTTGACTATTTTAAAGTAGTTTTTCCACTTCCTCCTCTTACAAGTACAAATTTAGAAAAAATAAAAAATGTGTAAAATAGAATCACTCTAAGAGAGAAGCTGCAAGAGGAGGCTGCCCTTTATCTCTGAGCTTTGAAATCTTTGTAGACATAACATTCAAGTGGCATGTGGATTCCTCAGGTAGAGTTAAGGTTTTGCATTTTTATTTTGAAAAACAGCTCTTAAATCCTGGCCTTGCTCCTGTGAAAAAAATCTAGGATGGATTGTATGCATGGATGAATGGCAATTTTGCATACTTTTTGTGTCTGGAGTCAAACTAAATTCCCATTTTCATTTAAATTTAAAGCTATTCCAGATTTATTGACTGCTAATTTTTGGGATGATTTTTGTTTTACATTTTAAATATAATTTTGATTTGTCTCCAAGACAATAACAATTACTCAGAATATTTCAAGGTATTCTAGTTTCCACTGTTTTGTTACATTCTTACTATGACTAGATATTTTTTCTTTATTCTTGATATCAGTAAAGACTGTTTGTTGAGATTGTCCAAGTATTCTGTGTAAAATATATATATCATCAGATATTTATGCTAGTTTGTTTACCTTTCTTAGAAAGGAAATAAAAAATTAAACTTTTTGATCCATAAAGGTACAGAAAGGTTTTTAAAGTATTGACAATCTCTTTTCTCTTGGAGAAGACATCCAGGTGGAAAATAAGTTCTATGGGAGGTCAATTTTTGTTTTTATCCTTGTCTTCAACCAAAATAGACCACTATAACCAAAGACTATGTAAGTTAGAGTAATTAATTCGTTTTTACAGAAGCTATTATAAAAAAACACCTTATTCGTTAACTTTTCTTGATTCCTGTGTATACAACAAAAGGACATGGATATTTGTCAAGAAAATTCCGGAAATGGACATTTCTGTATTGTTTCTATAATGATACCTTAATTCCCAGCCTCATAATCAAAGCTCTTTAAAAGTGTTCCTTTTAAAGAAGCAAAAACCCCACAACTGCCCAAAGAAAGCAAAATAGTTCACTGAATCACAGTATATGCTGAGTTGGAAGCGACCCACACAGATCACTGAGTCCACTTCCAGGCCCTGCACAGCACCATCCCCAAGAGTCACACCATGTGCCCGAGAGCTTTGTCCAAACACTTCTTGAGCTCTGTCAGGCTGGGGCTGTGACCACTGCCCTGGGGAGCAGCAGATCCTGCACAACTTCAGGGTCAGTTGGGAACTGGTCATTCTCACAGTCATGGTCCTCCAGCTCAGGGCACTGAGACACCTGTGGTCCATCATCCCTGTTGGAGACAGACAAGAATATGTCAAACAGCTCTGACTTGTCCCTGTCTCTGGTTGTGAGGTGGCCATCCTTGTCCTGTAATGGGCTGATGTGATTTTTACACTGCCTATTGCCATTAATACATTTGAAAAAAAACTCTTTCTATGGTGGCCCACATTTATGTTTGGTGTCATTTCCTGCTGGGCTTTGGCCAAACAAATTTTCTTCCTACAGTGGCAAGCAGTATCTCTGTATTCTTCCCATGTCACCTGACTTTGCTTCCACTGGGCATATATCTTCCTTTTTTGGGTTACTTCCAAGAGAAGAATCTTGTTCAGCCAAGCAGGCCTTCTGCCTTGCCTGCTTGACTTGCAACATCTGGGAATTTCTGTTCCTGTGCCCTTAGGAGGTGGTGTTTAAAAAGTGATCAGCACTGATGGACCTCAGAACCTGCAAAAACATTTTTCACAGGTCCTTACTAACTAATTCCATGAGCAGCCTGAAGCCTGGTCTCCTCATGTCCAGAGCTCCTGTTTTGCTGGCATTATTTCTCCTCTCAACAGAGGTTTTAAACCCGATTGTTCTTCTTATTAGGGTCTGGAACACAATTTTTTAACTACAGACATTTATATGTCAATTTCAAAGACTGAAATAATAAGGAGACCTAAATTATCAATAAATAGTGGATAAATAGTGGTAGGGTCCTATTGTTTATAATATTTATGCCAAATATCAAGGTGTTTTAAATATTTAATTTATTATTATAGTCATACCTCTAAAATGCATAGCACCAGTCATTTATTGACATCTTACCAACAAATTATGAGAATGGTATTACTGATGACTCTGTTGGATCATTCGTGAACTGCTTTTCTGGATATATAAATATGTAAACAGGGTATTTCTTTTCAGAAAACTATTTTATTCTGCCATTCATTTGAGGAGTAAGCCATTTAACATCTCTCTTTGTAGTTTATTATCACAGTGACACACTAGTAGTCAGAAAGTAAATAACAGAAAAATGTGCCTGTATACCAGATTTAAGCAGAAAAAGAAATAAATCAAATTCAGATTTCTTTTTTTGCCTTCTTCTTCATGCACTTATTCCTAAAGCATAAACATTTGTGGTGTGTTTTGTGAAGCAATCGGTTTAAGATGAGATACTTGAATTATAGACAACAAAAAAGGCTTTATAAATACCTTTATTTAGAACTCAGCTAGCATTAATGCTTTCATACATAAAGTCTGAATTATTCTCTGAAGGGAGGATATAGTTCCTTTGAGAAGAGGATTTAATAAATTGTGCTTTGTTGGCACTTGGCAATCATCAAGGCAGGAAAGGCAGGGTAAGCAATGCTGGTATTTTAAGTGTTATTACTCCCACTGTAATAAGAGCTTGCAGAGAAAAAACATTCATTGAAGAATGTCCTGCCAAACTTGATAAGAAATCCTCTAGCAAATAATGCCTTGTGAGCTCAGAAACAAAGACATGATTTCACAAGAAGTTTTCAAATCAAGTTAAGTAAAAACATAAGTATTCTATAGAAAATCTTGTTTGTTGATTGTAAGAGTGCAGGATATCTCCAACATTTCCCCACTCTGTACTTGTGAGTAAGGCAACAATCTCTGCCTGTATCTTTCATATCACTTACTCAGGTTGGTGTCCCTGAATGAGCACCCTGTTTTGATTAATATCTGATTCCTCCTGGCCACGTGGGCTTTTTATTTTCTTGAACGCAGACATTCACTGTACTTGGTGGTTATTATTGCTAATGCTCTATTAAGGTGAACAAATGGAAATATGTCTCTCCCTGTATGTGAGTGATATGTTAGAGGCACATTGCAGGAGGCGGTACTGAATCCACTTGCATTTTTAAGTGAATTGTCCTATTGAGAAGCTTAATTTCTGCTTTGCCTTTAGATGGAGACAAACATTTGTGGCAAACATCACTGAAAGTCTATAATTAGGTTAGCAAGTGTGAATTAATCTGAGGGTTTGGTTCCTCTGGGTATTTTTCACTATGTTTTTCTTTTGCTTTCTTCCATGTTCAGTCTTTTATCCCTAGGAATCAACTTTCCTGTTCCCTCTCAGAAGGAAAGCTGATTCCTAGCAGTAAAAGGTCATTGAACTTTCTCTTTCTTCTGCTAACATTTTAGAGTTGACTCTTTCACTGAACTGTTTCCCATTTTACCTTATAGGCTTGCTAGTGGATCAGAGGAGAAACGTTCTTTCTTGTTCCAAAATACAGGGAAACATTCTGAGATGACAAGGTCTGTTGAGATGGAAATCTATCTTAAAACAAACAAACAATCTCACATGAAGCACAGTCACAACCTTTGCTTCTCCAAAGGTTGTTTCTGATCAGCTTTTCACTCTTTTTACTTCCTGGCTTTTATTACGAATGATATGTTTGGGCTAAAATCTTTAGAACATAAAAAATGGTGCTATCCAACCCAGTAGTTGCCTTTGGCTGTTGGAAAACATGTTTGGGGAAATTGCACAAACTTTGGTATTTTCTGTGATCCATTTCCATCATACTAGACCTTCCAGGGGAGGAAATAGCCATTAGGGATGACAGTAGGCACAATTCTGCCTCATCTCAGTGTTTGTTTAAAGACTTGTGTGTGAATTTTTTTAATCCCATCTGAGGAAACTGAAGGTATCTGTGTCCTGTGGCAACAAACCTCAGGAATTCATTAACTTCAATGTAAACTTTGTTTTAGAGATCATCGACTAATTTCAAAGAGTGCAACATCATTTCGGTGTTTCATTATTTGGTGGAAAAAATATTTCTGTCCATCCCACGCCATGGCACAGGGTGCAGCTGGGGAGCCAGGAGTGACAGGTGATCCCCAGCCTACCAGGGAGCAGGATAGCTGGAGGAAGCCCCAGGTCCATCTCCAGGTGAGTCTGTGGTGAGGGGCTGATGACCCTGGGGATTAAAATGGGTCCTGGTCCATGGAGAGAGGCCCGGGGGATGCTGGGCAGGACCAGGCCAGTCCAGCCTGTCAGGAAGCCTTGTGTGCTTTACTTAAAAGAAAGGAAAAAAAAAAAAAAGCAAGCAGTTTTGATTCTTTTTTTTCCAGGTTTGTGAATATTTTTTATTTAATTAGATAGATCTAATTCCTATTTTAACAGTGATTCAGAATCTTTGAACAATGAAAATTATCAGAAAATATTTTTTTAAAACATTTTTTTCAGCAAAACTTGTGGTGTATACACTGAGTACTTTGATATTTGCTGATGCTTACATATCCAATTCAGACTGGTTCCTCTGTACAATAGACAGGTACCTCTGATTGTATTTTTGTTGGTATGATAAATGGTTGGGCATCTTCAAATGAGACAGTAAAATGAACAAACCTTTTTTTGGCTAGATATTTCTTTCATTGCTCAAGGCTGGCATTCCTGAAATAACCCTATTAAAGTTAGTGAGAGAATTCTATACTTAATGCAGTGGAACCTGGCCTTCTGCAGTAACAGAAGCTGAAGGAAGAAGAAGAAGAGGAGTAGTTAGCTGTGTTGTGCCAGTTGAACTTGTACTTCTGGCTGGTGTACTTTGTTAAATTCCTAATTCTGTAAACTGAGTCCTAAACTCAGATGTAGTGCATCCAGTACTTAAAATCTGAATCTGACAATCCTATTTGAAACTCTTTGTAGGGCTCTTGTTCAGCCAAAAAAGAGATATCAATAGGACTTAAAATGGTACATAAAATCTTAATGAATATGTGTTTATTCATCAAAGTTCCAGTTAAATCACTAAACCTGGAAAAGACTCATAAGAACTGCAAATCAGAATTTATTCTTCCATTCCCTCATTTTGAGCAAGTCTGTGGGTGTATCTTTTATTTGCTGCACCTCTCATCTCTTTAAAACCTATGTTACATAAATAGGAGAATTGAATATCTGCAAAGATAATATTACACACTTTTTCTCAGTTCTTAATTTGATAAATTGAAAAGCAAAGACATTTTATTTCCCACAAGATTTTCTTAGTGATCCTTTGTTGATAGCCTCAAATCGTTCAGTCTGTCTTGCAGAAATCTTTTATGGCTTTGCTTTTGTGTCCACTGTGTTCAATAGGAGAAAAAAAGACATTTAAGCAGTACTGATTATTTCCAATCAGATTTCTGAAATCTTTAGTGTTGCTTGCTGCAGAAATGTTACCAGTATTGCAGTCAGCAATGAAGAGAGAAAAGTATTGCAAAGTATGCTTTAGAGGTTTACATATTTAACCTTTTACATATAAAACACAATTAATATTATGTAGAAGATAAATATGAAGCTAATTAGATAACCATGTATATGTACAACAGTAATGGTTATAAACCATTTTATCCTTCTGCAGCCCAAACCCAAATTCCATGTAACAAATACCAGCTCATTTATGTGATCATGGTTGCACTGAAAGCAACGAAGCCTTGATTGTCATAGTAGTCCAACACCAGGTAAAACTGTTTTTTTTCTATTTTTGTATGTATAAAGCCATTTTTTGCTTTTCCCATAAAAACAGCATAGTGTTGGTCCTCAAAACATCTGTTCAGTGACTGCATTGGCTATTTTTCCAAATGCTTTGTGTTTTTTAAAATATTGCTGTGTACTTGTATATTGTGCTCTAAATTTGTATCATCATCAGATAATGTGAAGTTAGTTATGAAGTACATTCATAGTCTTTAGTTTGATTGGTATTGCCTATAACAAGATACAGGTATCTCGTTCATAGATCCAGAACTGCACAGCATGGAAACATAAATTGCTTCCACTCCTTTGAACAAAAAATTCTAGTACAACAGCACGTAATATCACAGCTGATTTCTACACACTCTTTACAGTGGCTCCCATGCATGGGCAGAAAGGGAAAAGTAAGTGAGAGAATCTGGTTAGAAACAATTTTGTGGCTAGTCACTGGGTTGGTCTACAGGAAACTCAGATATAGTTTGGGCTCAGAAGTTAGATGGGAGGTGAGAACAATTGACTCATATTTTTTTAATTAGTTCACAGGTCAGTTAGCTTATTAGAATTAAAGAATCTTACTGGTTATATCTAGATTTTAAAAATTCATTTCTTGCACATATTGATCTGAAGAGTATGGAGATATCATTCACAGATCACTTCTTAGATGATACACAGAATTTTTCTTACACAAAAGTCATGTCTCCAAAGCTGTTTCTTCTATGTATGCCGAATAGTCAATTTATTACAGCATAGTTAATATAGTATTTTCATTTTCATATGTGGCTTAGTAATAACCTAAAAATGGTCAGATGTTTCTGACTTTTTGTGTATTTGCTATACAAAAAAAAAAATCTCTTCTTTTTTTTGGCATTTAGCAGAAGAATTTAATATAGCTATTTCTGATTAAAAAAGGAGACATGTGCTTCTGCGTGTCCTACAATAGCTCTTTTTTAACTAAGGCTTGGAACCTAATTTCACATTTTGCTGTGGATTCTTTTCACTCTCAAGAGAAATAATCATTCTTTCTGCATTAGTTTTGAAAGTTTGCTGTTCATATTTAACACCTGGAAATAACTTTCATTTCAAAACTATTTTCTTCAGCTATTCCAAAGGTACTAATGTAAGACAAAAGTATCTGAAAGAAAAAGAAAAATGAGAATTGCAGTCTAGTTTGGCTGATGCAGGGAAATGCAAACTATATCTCTTGTCCCTTAAGTTCAGAGTAACCCTGCCAGAAGAGATTCTCCAAGAGGCACAGTCTGGAATTAAAGTAAGCAGTGCCTGCCTTAAATGGAATCCCAGTCTGCTTTGGAGAAGAAAGTTTACTTTCTACAACCTCCCCTCAAGCTATGATAACTTGCCAAGATACACGTCTGCAATTGTGAAAGCCATTGCAGACCTTGGAAGATGAATTTAGTTTGTTTGAAGTCATTTTGTCACTAAAGGGAAAGTCATGGACTCCTGAAAAGGGCTGACTTAGCTGATTAAAGAAAGACTGGTGAAATTTTTAATTGCAATGCATTAACTCCTCGGCCTATGCTTTTGGAACATAGGGATCATTATTCTCATTAGATATGTGTTTGTATTTAAATCTCCTTAGCCACTTACAGTTTTGCTTCTTGATCTCTTGGATCTCCCTGGCTTGGCACTGATCTCTTCTTTAAGGAGCTCACCTGCTTCAGATTCTGCATGACCCTGATCCAGTAGGAGTATTCAGAAAAGGTCTGTTACTGAAGAAACTCAAGTTTTCCAATATTTTATTTTTCTTTCATAAAGCATAACTGTCATAAAAGGATCTAGTTGTGGAAAAACACTAAGTTGTTACATATCATCATTAGCAAAGAATCATTTGCCGCTGATTATCAAAGCAGTGACCCTTGCAGGGCGAGTAGCGCGCTCTGACTCCATGTTGCAGAAGGCTGAATAAATTGCTTTTATTAAGCTAAATTATATTACATTAATACTATACTATACTAGAACTATATCATACTAAAAAGCTACTAAAGAAAAACCCGTTTGACCCAATTGGCCAATCAATCCAAACAACCATCACCGGTGTCCAATTAACAAATCACTCTTCGGTAAACAATCTCCATAACACATTCCACAAGTGCCAAACAACAGGAGAAGCGATAGAGATAAGAATTGTTTTCTTCTTTCTCTGAGCTTTCTCACTGCATCTCACAACTTCCCAGGAAAAATCCTGGGAGAGAGAATCATGTCTCTCTCTGTTCAGAGAATGTGACATGACCACAGCTCATGCTTTTGCCACTCAGCACAATTTAATTAATAAAATTGTACTTGTAAAAGAGTGTACTTGTACATGGGTGTATTGTCTGGAGCCTTCTTACCTGAAGAATTCCTTTTGATTTGTTATTTACCATAGTCCTGCTAAGGTGACACAGTTTAGGTGAAGAACAGCTTGCACAGCCTGGGGGTTTATGAGCTCTGTAGCTGCCCCATTTGGGCAGAGTCCGTATCAGCAGAGCCTGTTAAGCTATTGCTGCTCTGTGGTCTCTCCTACAGCTGGAATAAAACTGCTTTTGGTCTGACCTGATCTCAGGTGTATTCCAGTTTTCTGTAGCAGTAGAAGCTGCCAATATATAACCTGCCTGTAAAAATGTCACAGAGGAAAAGGTATCCTACCTGCCTCAAAAACTATCAAAATGTCCTCTGTCTGTAACATTTTTAATTGCTGTTGAATCAATACCAAGGGTCAGAAAACATTATATTTAGTACATAGCCTGATTTTCTAAGCCTGTTGTAATAGTAATTCTCTGAACTTTGGATTCTTGCTTTTATTTCTGTAATTTTTCCTAAACAATCTTTGGGTTAAGGAAAGAATTAAATCAAAATAAACCAAGAGTCTTTCCAACAACTAAAGTGCACACTATCTTAGTTTTGGGATTAACCATTTTATTTCGTTTCCTTCAGTGAGAGGAATGCTCTAGGCAAGGCCTATAACAGCTTTCTCAATACTCAGTCATTTTTAGAAAGATATTTAAAGAATAAAACTAAAAACTAAACCAAAAAAAAAAAAAAAAAAAAAAAACCAAAAAAAAAGAATTAATCGATTTGTGTTT
>VXBC01024467.1:15497-163642 GCA_013399945.1 Ploceus nigricollis
ATCTTAGTAGAAATGGCATATGATGGCTATTATTGAAATCTGCTTTTCATAATAGCCATTTATTTAATTCTATTTAATTCCAGTTTTTTCATTCAATATACTGAATGTAAAAGAAACAATTCCATGCTGTCCAATGCTAAGAAACAGGGTTCTGATAACATTTCACATGTTTAATATTGAATACAGTAAAATATATTGAAACTATATGAAATTTTAAACTCCTTTCAAGTTGTAAAAAATGTTGCCAGATAAAAAACAACCCCTCTGTCCAATAAGTATATGTGCAGAGATAAGCATAATTTTGATCATGAGCAAAGTAGATCTAGTTTCCAGGGTCACTTCAGGTATATAGGTATATTGGAAAGAGATCATTGCTTCAATTGTAATTGCCCAAGATTTATCCTTTTCTAATACACCTTTCTTCTTTATTTTTTTTCTTGAGCAGGATGTGATTTTTGTACTGATCTGAAATTTCACTTAGATGAGTACCATAAATATCATAATTTATTCAATTTACATAGCATTGGTCAAAAAGCTTTTTAGGGATACAATTTCCTATCAAAGAAAGGCAGTATTTTTGAAAATTATATTTTTCTAAAAGTCTATTAATTCTCAAAAAAAAAAAGCAAAAGGAATTTGTGAAATGTTTTTTTCTATAGAAATCTTATTACATCTGACTTTTTTGTCTCTATGTACTTTGAAATGCAAAGTGTTACTTCTTTGCTTTCACAAGAAGTCCACACAAAATAACAATACAAACTACAGTGACAAACTACAATATAAGCCGATTTAGAAAGCAAGCATAAAACTGTGACAAAATCACACCCTTAGAAACCGCACTTTTAAAAATATTAAATGTAACGCATCAGGAGCGACAATGTTGGAATTTACCTAACAGAACACAAGAAACTAGATGAACATCCTCAAAACCAAATGCCAAAATTTCAGAAGTTCCCATATGGCTGGATTCAAGTCACCTACTACTATATATGTGCATGACATTCAAAACTGAAAGAAATTTGTAAAGATCTGTCAGGATTGATGGTGTTATGGTGTTTTCATTACTGCAGAATTGTCCTTCTACAGTGATCAAAAGGAAGTTAAAGTCATCTTTCAGTAGGCACACTCCACATACGAGCAAGACATTCTCAATTTGGTTGTACTATTGGACATAAATATATATTTATGCATCTATAATTTCAAATTTAGAAATAACAAGAGAGAGTCATCATTTCAGTCAAGTTTACAGGATGATATACTGATCTAATATTTTCAAGCTAATATTGTCTGTATTAATATTTGTCAGGCATCTGTAGACAGATGCTGCAATAATGAAAAATATAAAACCATACTCTGAATTTATCATCAGAAGACATACCCTAAGTGATTCATGTTTCTGAAGTCTCAGTGATATTTAATAAAACTTAGAAAGGGTTCTATCAAGGTGCATACTTAATCCATATTTTTTAATACATTAATGTGGACTGATAGGGCAACAAGCAGTACATATTCACAAAGAAATAGAAATTGGACTTATTTGCAATCATATGCACTTATTCTCTGCATTTTTTCTAGCAAAAGAGACAGAAGTTATGTAGCTGTCATTCATTCCTTTATCTCAACTACAGTCAGTTTCAGAAGTAACATGAATTAAATGCCTCTGTCTTCAAAAGAAAATCTTTTTTGTCAGTTTGTGTGTCTCTTTATGCATGAGTGAAAATACATAGACAGAGATAATTCCATGTAATTCACTTTAGATGACAAAGAAAGTTGTTAGGACTCCAAATAGTCATAGTCATGGAGGATTCAACCCCAGATTTGCAGGTGTCTATACTTCATTTGTCTACCTGTGTATCACTCCCTAATATTGCACTATAATCCACGGTGATCTAGTATATAAAGTCTGTGAAGTCAGGATGAGATTGAGATGGAAAACCAGATATTTGGTGAACTCTAGGGACCATTACTGTACTGACTTGGTGTCTGCTGACTGTGATAACCATCTAGCTCAAATGCAGACCCACTGTGAACACTGTCTTCTAGGTTTGAAACTAAATTACAACTGGATTCTACAGCAATTTTTCCTCTGGTGGTGGATATTTAACCTTAGATGCTGCACTACTCTTGTGTATGCCACTTTAAAGTATAACTTAATTAAGGGAATGACATTTCCTTTAGTAACAACCTTTAGTTCTTGCTGGGATCTCATTAATCTATTCTAGAAGTAGAAATCAATTTTTTATGATTTCTGCAAATCCTCGCTTCTTAATGTCTACACCTATGACTAACATTCATATTTTTCTTTAGCAACCTGCCATCTCAAAGGCAACAGTAAAACCCAGACAACTTAGTTATACCTAAATAAAAGTATGTTATACCTAAAAAAAAGATGTAGTTTTTTGAATCTGATATAAAGAGAAAAAAATATTGTGAAAGATACTCCTGAGGATCTGAAAGTGATTATATGCTAATACCACACTACTTTCTGTTGCTGATCAATCCCTAAGCAACTTTCTGAAAAAAATTATACTTCTGATTAATCCAGATAATTTTTTACTCCTGCTGCTGAAGCATCTTTCTTGTGACTAATCTGGCTGCATTCTGAAGACTTGCTGTGCTCTCAATCAGTGAAGATGGCTACATGTTCAGCTATTTGAGATCCTCCATTGATTTCTGTTTCTGCCTTCTGATCAAAAGAAGATATCTCTTTTTTACATCAACTGAAGAGTAGAATAAATGAAGCTTAACTAGGCAAATGCTGATACATAAAGCGTGGTTCAACAATTTCACTTAGGAGAAAATATTAGAATAGTAATATAATCATCAGTGTTAATATCATTAACATATTAAAATAGTTAACATAAGAATCTGTGGAATGAATGGGCTCCTTAGTAGAGCACAGATATGGTGTTTTCAAAGTATTTCAAGGAGAATGAGTGACACTTAGCATGTTCAAAATGTATGTTTATCTACCATGCACTCATCTTCCATCAGAAACTTTGGTATATAGAGGAGCAAAGTAATATCTCATCACAGGGGTGTACATCTCTATCAGAACCCAAATTTATAATACTCATTATTTCTATGAATAATGAGCAATCTTCAAGGCATTTACCAACCAAATAATTCCTCCTTTTGCTGGTAAAGATAATGCAACAGATAAATCACAAAAAATTACCATACAGAATATTTTGAATAATATCTTAAATAGGTTATTATATAGTTGCAAGTCTTTAGCAAATAATACAGTGATAAGAAAATTTCACGGCACATTAGTAATACATCTAAGCAGCAACCAAGGTAAAACTGCTCAAGAAAGTCCATTAACAAAGCTGATCCATGAACACAGAATCTTCTTCAATCACGTTATGTTCATGATGAAGAAAAAGCACTTTTTTCTTCATCTGATTAAGGTTGTTGATTAAGTTTGAAAATGGCAAGAATGTGTACTGAATCATCATACATGTGTTTTTCTGATAAGAGCAGTACTAGAAGCATCAAGATATAACTTTGTAAAGTGCATAAATAAGACAAAATGTATCACTAAGGAGAAAAATGTCTTATCAAATGTTCTTGGAATACAGCATCCATCACCTGTTACTGAATTCTCAAATCAACTTGGTCTAAACAGCACAGAGAGGGAGAATAAAAGATCTAGAATCTGAACATGTCATTAATATCACTGCAATGGAAGAGGAAGAACGTAAGATTATACTGTGAAAATCTGCATCTTAATTAAAATCTTAAAACATCAATTTCACCTATACCAAAAAGAGGACATGATGGACTTGATCTCCTAAATATTGTATTTGTTCTCAGAGAAATTAATAAAAAAGGCATTTGAGATAATATTTCATGGAAATAATCTAATTTTCTGCATGAGAATATACAAAAGAAGCCCAGAGAAAGAATGAAATTTCACAGAAAATACATGTCTGAGCAACAGTTGACTTCAGTTATGTTTACCCACCTCACAGTATCAAACATATGGATTATTCAGCTGTTCTAGCATCCAGAACTCAAATTAGTGTATGGTACTGTTAATTAATTTCAAATGAATGCTCAGTAGAGAACTGCTTATACAAAGAAATAAGTGAATTCTATGCAATTTGATATTTTGCCCTTAAGCACATGATATTTCTTTCTGTATCGAATAAAGAACAAAATAGTTGAGAACATCTACGTTATATGTTTTCATACATTTCTCATTGAAAATAAATGAGAAATGAGGCAAATATGAAGAAATGGTGAAGTCTGAAAAAGTAGCAGAGTTTTTCGTGAACAAAATAAATATCACTGATACCTTGCTGGGGTTGACCCTTATTGATTTTTGCATTCATGAACCAATTGGCCATGTCTTCACATGCAGTTTTCTCTTAGTGGGATATTAGGAAAATTTTCCTTCCGCTTGAAGAATTTTCATGTTAGCTATCAAAAAATTTATATCTTTATGAAAAAGATTCCTGCAAGTTGGAAGTCATTGGCTCCCTACAGAGGCTGTCCTTTGATGCTTCAAAAGTGCAGTTTGACCTTCTATTCACTGTGGCCACTAGTTCATAATTCCCAGTTTATATGCAGGAATAGAAATTGCTCTGTGCATAAAACTCTTGAGATTTCTTTTTTAACAGCTGAAAGAACTTCCCTCCTTGTTCAGATTGTATGCCTGGACTATTGACCTTGTTAAAAACTCCTGGTTCCCCTATATTTGTCACAAACATACCTGTGAAATTGAGTTCAGGATTTGAATTTTGGAACAACAAAGCAGACAAAAACAGTTTGGGACATATTTAATGGCAATGGGACTAAACTGAGGTAATGAAAGCATTTAAAGAGTCAGGGGAAATACCTTGACATTGAGCTTTATTAGATCCTGGAATAGCTTTCTGAAGTGATTGTGCTTACCTTCATTTTGGAAATTTAGTGAAAATACAGGGGCATGAAGGGGGAGTATCCCAGATTCGGGACTTCATCATATTTTGAGGCAATACCATTTAAACAATCAGACAGATTTATTGTGACATCTATGTTTAAATAATAGGCTAATAATAGTAAGTTTTCTAATATTCATTGACATCATTAGCTTAGGTCTTATTGTTCACATATAGAAAATAGGAAAGTATCCAAATTAATCTGCAATTTTGTTTAAACCATCAGATAGAACAATGACTCAAAAAGTGTCTGAGTACACCCTAGAATTAATAAGTATGTCAGCAGATATTTGTAAAGTTTCCTTGTGTACCTCACTACTGACCTCCATAAACATTACCATTTTAGTCCAGTGTCAGCCTAAATATGCCAAATTCTACAGCACTTTTGACATTTCACTATTTCTCTGGGAAACTGGCCACAAAAATAAAACTGATAGCACCAATAATCTAATTCCATTTAAATATTTTTAAACAAAGATTCTATAAGACAGAATATGTTAAAAAATGCACACAGATTAATTAATAAATTTTTATCTTTTCCAAGATAGAGAGTTATTTGTACTAAATATAGATATAGACATAGAAGTGGCATCAGCAACATGTATTCTCCCCATATTCACGCTAAACAACATCCAACATATGAAACAGCATGCAATTTTTCACCTTACATATTGAAGTTGTGACACGCCTGTATAGCTAACGGAAATCTCACTCTATATAGTCAGCAGTATCTAGTGTGAAAATAATACTGAGCTTCAGCCTCTTTTTACTGAGGTTAGATTATTACCATGTGTCGAGGAAATGACACATAGACATATAAATGAAAATAAAAAGGCACTGAGAAAAAAAAAATCTTTGTAGTACTTGTTCTCAAGAGCCTAATTCATTACACACCATTTTAATTGCATGTACAGAAATCATTCTTTATTGGAACTCTCCTCAACCTATATCTTTAAAGGCAGAAAAAGTGAGTATTTTTGGAACAAATATTTCCGTAAGAAAAGAAACAAAAGGTTGATTTGTTCTTGGAAAAAATTGTAAATTGCTTTTATCACTAAACATTATTGAATTTTTTGGTTGTTATGTTTCCTCCCCTAGAAGGAGGGAGACACAATTATTTCTATCTTATCCTCTCTTTTCATAAAACTATAGAATGTGCTGATTTGCAAGGGACCCATCAGGATCCTTGAGCCCATGTCCCAGGCCCTGCACAGGACATTATGTGTCTTGGAGTGTTGTCCAAACGCTTCTTGAAATCTGTCAGACTTGGTGTTATGATCCCTTCCCTGGGGAGCCTGTTCCAGTGCCCAACCACCCTCTGGGTGAAGAACCTTTTTCTAATATCCAACCTAAATCTCCCCTGGTCACTGTCCTGTCACTGGTCACAAGAGTGAAGAGATCAGTGTCTGCCCCTTCGCTTCCCCTTGTGAGGATGCTGAAGACCACAATGATGGCTCCCCTCAGTCTCCTCTCTAGGCTGAAGTGACCCCAGCTGCTCCTCATAAGCTCCCTTTCCAGACCCTTCATCATTCTTATGGTCTCCTCTGGACACCCTCTAATACCTTAATGTTCTTTTTATATGGAGGCACCCAGAACTGCCCCTAGCACTAGAGGTGAGGCCGTCCCAGCTCAGAGCAGAGCAGGACAATCTCCTCCCTTGCCCGGCTGTGATGCTGTGCCTGATGACAGGGTTGGCCCTCCTGCCTGCCAGGGCACTGCTGACTCATCTTCAACTTGCCATCAACCAGAAACCCCAGGTCTCTTTTCACAGCTTTTCAGCCTCTCATTCCACAGTCTATATACACAACTGCTCCCTCCCTCCATCCCTCCCCTTCCCTTTTTCCTCCTTCCTTCCTGTGGCATTCACATTCTCTGAATAGAGCGACATAATTCTGTCTCTCAGGATTTTTGCTGGAGAAGCACAGAAAGAAGGAGAGAAAACAATTCTTATCTCTGTTCCTGTGTTTTCCCCATGTGGAATGTATTTGGAGATTGTTTACCTGAAGTGATTCCTTGATTGGATTCTGGTGGTGGTTGTTTGGGTTCAATGACCAATCAGATCCAGCTGTGTTCAGGACTCAGCAGAGAGTCACGGGTTTTATTAGTTAGTTAATAGTTAGTAAGTAAGTATGATATAGTAAGTATAATATAATATAGTATAGTATAGTATCTCTTTAAATAGTACATTAATGTAATACAGTATCGTTTTAATAAAGCAAGTGTTCAGCATTTCAAAGCCTTAGAGTCAGATGTCAATCATTCTCCTGTCGTCTTGTTACTATACCTTCCCCATCCTTTCTTCCTTCATCCTTCCATTCCATTATTAAATTAATGAAAGAAAAATTAAGAAGAACATTAATGAAAAATTTCAGTGAGCTACAAAACAAACCTGTTATTTCTGAATGTATCTAGATGCAGCACTTTCATGCAAGGCTGAATGATAAAATGTACAAATGACACCACTTCTCTAAAGAGAAGATTACAAAATAAGAAATTGTAAAGATAGCAAAGCAGGCCTATGATGTCAGTAAAGGAAGGGGGAAAGTAATATTGTGGAAGGCTCCAGCCTGATATCAAATTAAAAAGAAGTACATATTTTAAGTAGTAATTCTGTGTCTTCTGGACAACCCTCTCATCTTCCTTGATAAGTATTTTAAAACACATTTACTCTGACAGGCACATCTAACCAGAAGCCTAAAACAATCTGATTTCCAGCCTCAGAGTTCTTATAAATGCTGCTGCTGAACAGTAGCTGCTGCCTATTTTCTAATTTGCAGACTGAACATATTTGTTTTTCTGGTCAGAGGAAGGAGTCAACTGACACTGACATTTACAGAAAAACTCAGTTGTGGAGGCCAGCATTTATGTTTGGCTCCACAGCTGGCACTGCAGTCTGTCAATCCAGAGGTCATTGTATCTACAAGGTCATTAATCTGTGCATGCCATTTTTCTAAATTCAGGTTTTGAGAATTTTTTTTTCCCTGTTCATGTTCATTCTCAATTTTAAATAGAAATGCACTACCATACGCATTTTTACTGGCTTGTGTGGATGCCAGCCTGGTCAGGGAGAGAGAAACGATGTTCATTTCTCACAGCAGCTTGTGAGAAAATTCTTAGGGAGTTGTAGGATTGATAATTTGTTAGTCTAAATAATCTGCAGGTGGTGTTTTTCTACTTTGTTTTCTGTTCGTCTCAAGGACAGATTCTGAAAGAAAGATGTTTTTATTAACTAACCAATCAAATAGAATGTTGTGTATAGGTCTATAAATACTGAATTCTCTGTTCGAGTAAAGCCTTCTGTTTTCCACTTTACTTTGTGTCGCTTGTCTGTTCGTGTACCACCGGGGCACAAGGGGGACAGGCTTGGATCCACACTCAACAAAAAAGACTAGAGTTAATCAACTTAAAACTCAGCTGGAACAACTGGAGTTGAATGCACTGGTGTGGGAGAGAAGGTAAAGCAGCAATCTTTTGATACAGATTTAAATATGTAAAAAGATCTATTTGAAAATTTTCTGGAAAGAACTACCTAGGGAAAACTGAAAGTTTGGAATCCAGCTGAAGTTCACTAGTTCTACTTTTTGACATAGATTAGCTCTTGGTAATAAGTGCTTAATAAATTATTTTGATTTTTAAAAAAATTTTTCCTTCTGTTTTAGCCTAAAATAACTAAAACAAACAAACAAAAGTGTTAGAAAGAAACAACAGTGAAGTTTTTTCTCACACCAGTCACAAAATGAATTTGTTAAAAGAGTGTTAAGAATGAACTACTGAGAGTGAGAAAGTTCAAGCACCAGACAGCATCTGATTAGACGTTTCCAAAGAGGAACTGAGTTTCACTAACAGGATTTCACAGGATCAGGTAGTTTTTTATCACAGCTTTAAGCTGTCCTGGAAAAGCCTCTTCTATCTGAGGGAGCAGGCTCAGTTAGAAAATAACTAGTTTGAAAGAATATATATGAACTCAGTGCCATTTCTAGCTAAACATCTTTTGCAATATATAAATGTATGGCTACCTTTAAAATTTATGTGAGTTTTTCTCACTGACTGCACTAGAGCTCAAACAAACAAAAATACAACCTATGCATTTAACCATGAGCTTATTTTTCATCCAAAGCAACTACACTTTCATAAAGTGTCATTCATTCCCTAAGGCTCTTCTGCAATTATTTGTCCTTGGTTTATGTGGTAAACAGATTATGTGTCTGACTAAGAAACTGGATAAAATTACTACCAGACAGGTTTCTAAAAGGCTTTGAGAAGCAGAGCAAAACCAGAATTTTTTTTCTTTAAAAATTAGAAAAAGATAGGGATTGAAAATCTGTAGCATGGACTAAGACCTAGACAATGGATATTTTTAGATTAAAAGTTTACTGAGTTTTTATGTATATTTCTTTTATCAGAGAACTTAAGGAGTGAAAAGGGACTAGATGAAAATAATAATTTCTATGCTAAATTCAAATCTAGATTAAAATTGATTTACAGCAGATTTCAGCAACATGGATCAGTGTCATCTTCTGAAGAAAGCATTATAATACTGTCAAATAAATGACCATTTGGGGACAAGGGTGTTGTTAATTTAAAAATATTTAGAAAAAGCCCAACAAAATGGAAAGTTGAGAGTATGTTGTCGGTATGAAACTGCTTGCATAAGTGTGTCTGTGTGTGTCTCTGCAGTGGAGTACTGAAAATCTGCTTTTAGTGTCCTTTTTTGCAAAATTGTCCTCAGGGGCATTAAGCTTACTTTCTTAAAGCCTGATCTTGGACAGTGTTTACATCTAAAAGCCTAAGTGAGGGTTTGTATTTGAGTATTCTCTACATTCCCAGACTTAGATAAAGCCAACAGGAGTCATCCGAAATAACTTTTTGAAAAACCTCTAATAAAGTAGGGTACTGAATACAGATGTTGTGATATTACCAGTTTACATAGCCTTTGAAATGTTTTGATCTTTTCCTTATCCTAGATCCTGCTGGTTTAATCTCTATTTATGTATCTCTACCAACCTGGGCATCTTATTTGATTCCCACCTAATACATTTCTGTTCTTTATAATTGTATCAGGGTCCACAATTTTATAAAATCGTGTAACAAAAACACTTGAGAAATTTTATTGACAATTTATAAGTAAAGACAGTATATACATTTGAACAGCTCCAAATGTTTACTGCAGTGACTAAATTAATGCTTGATTTCAGCTTAATTTGCAGTTCCATCATACGCTGCATGATATTGCCTTTCACTGCATGTTTATGTTTTAGTTTAGTTTGTTCATTTCCTAAAACATAGCTTTCCTTTCATTTAGAAAGCAGGAAAAAAACCAAAAAGTTTCTCTTTCAAGTTAAGAAGTCTATTAAAGAGGCAAAGCTGAAATAACAATGTTCTATTTCTCCCTCTGGCTAAATAATGCAATAACAAGAAAAAAACTGCAAGCTAAATTATTTCAAAGGGATTTTTAAGGTAAAAAGGCCTGACACAAACGTATCCTTTAAAAAGAAAATAATCCTGACAGCATGATTTGACTAGGAATCAGCAATAACATCAACTAATATATCAAGGTGTAGACCCTCAATGATTTATAACTTGAGTGGGAGTTTTTCATATAAATATGCTTATGAGTCAGTGCTGGTTTCTTTTTAAGCTTATGGTAAGAATTCTAATAATTCTAAAAAATGCAATTCTACTACTTTGAGATTATCACATAGTTTGGGTCTTTATTTGATGGAGGCTTACACAGAAAAGTAATGCAGATAGCATATTTTAGCCTGAACACAAGTACTGTAAGACTTCTCAGTTTAAGGAATATGGCCTTTATCACACACTACTTAAGGAAGAAAAGATGAAGCTGAATTGATTAAAACAGTCCTGATCTCCTTAATATGAAATCTTTTCCAGTGTCTTCTTCATGCTAAGGCTTGCCATCCTAAGGCAATCTGAAAGAAATATCTTATCACAGAAAGCCAAAGTGGAGTAAAAAAAAATCATCACCACATTATTTCCCCTGTTAGTTTGGGGCAAAAAACTGCTTAGTGGTTTCAAGCTCTCCACACATCCAGTCAGACTCAAAAATTTTCTGGAAGTGAGTCCCTACAGAGTCCTGGCTGACTTTTAGTAGCCAATGGTTAAATGGTTAAATAATTTGCTGAAGTACTTCAGACATCAGATCCTGAAGTGCCTCAGCATGGTGCATTTCCTCTGCAGGATAAACAGATATTTAGTGATTTAGTGGAAAATTTGTGGCTTCTCCTAGTCGTTAGTCTTTAGTACTGTTTCTTTCTCAGCACTATCTTACCTTTAAAGCATGACAGGTCTGTGAACTACAATGATCTAAATTCCCAATTTTGGTCTATGGGGTTGGTTATGTTTTGTATCTTCCTTGATCCTAATTTGCCAAATCTATGGTTTGCTGCTGCCTCACAAACAGTAAGGCCATGGTATTACACATTCAGCTGTAGCCCTGAATGAATTTAGCCATGGAGAACCAGTTTTTGCATTTTGACCAATAACTTCAATACAATAACAATACTTTGTTATACTGTGGTGGAAGCCTTCTTTCTGACACAGAAATGGATCCTTAATTCTACTTCTAGGAAGCCTTCATTGTCCAATAAAGGCTATCTCTCTTCTAGAAGAAAAGAAGGGGAAAAAAAAAAGTCAAGACAAATGCAGCAGAGTCCTGTTTCGCTAGTGGAATGGTGCAAAACAGCATATACCTCCCAGATCTTAAAACTTCTTTTAAACATATTTATTGTTAGTTCGTTTGTTTAGGGAAAAGTAATTTTGTTTAGAGAAATTGGCGTTTTCTTTAAAGTACTCTTATTCACATGCTTGGTCTTCTCAGTGTAAACTGCTGAGAAGATGTATGAAAAATGTCTATTGAGCAGCAGGGCTTCAGAACTTCAGTTATACTGAATGTTGCCAAATCTTGTCACGACTGCTCTGTGTAGTTGGCACCACATTCAACATTTATTCTCCACCTGCTCTGACTGCATTCATTACTTACAGAAATCTACACAGAGAACAGTTGAAGAATCTGAGACAGAAAACCAGAAAAATAATTCCGTATAGTTTTTATCTGAGTCTGGAAACAAATAATGCAAAGATTTACAGATTTGCTTTTGTGCATGTGTGCTATATGTTTGTGCCCATTCAGGACTCAACTGTAACATTTAATGTACACGTTTTGTCACGATGTACACAAATTTCTAATTTTTAAAATGACACAGCAAAATCAAAAGCTTTCATCTTGTTCCTCAAATATGTTGAAAGGCTTTGTGCCAAGTTAAGATCAAAAGCCTGTTGAGTCTATTTTTAATTTTTACTTGTGTCTCAGCTTTTGAAAAGCAAGTTGTTCCTGATTTTCTTTTACCTTTTTTAATTGGCAACTGGTAAAACAGCCAGGCTGCTAGAAAATGAAACAAGCTCTTCCAGAAAGCGTTTGTCCAGAATACTTTATGAAAAGAATATTAAAAAAACTCAAAAAAAAAAAACCCAAAACCTGAATCACACAAGCATCACATTACATTTGTACTCTCACATGCCCTGAAACAAGTATCAGATGATGATATTTCTTGATCATAGGGATATGAGATAGTATTGAGCTGATAAAACAGCCTGATGTTGTTTAAAGTCAAACTTTAAAGATATGCACCACTTCCTTAATTTTCCATTTTTAAATGCAACAACTATTTTCAGTTAATGCATATTTCTGATTATATTAAACAAATTATTATGCACTCTTTAGAAAACAGCTGTGATATGATGCAGCTAAACTAATAAAAGATGTGTGAATCCCCAGTAATTGGAACATGAAATGCATAAGAATGAATGCACAGGAATGGAAGACTGATATTTCTCTTTGCAGAATCACTGACTGAACATCTTTGCCTGTTTTATCTTTTTTAATAGATAGGGAAAAAGAAATATTTTTTAAAATATTAATAATGTTGCTATTTATTATTATGTGGTTTTTCTTCCATTTGACCATTTGAGCCCAGAGTTTCCACGGGTTATATATACCAAGGCTGAAATAAAACTAAATTTAAAGTACTTTTTGGATTGTAGCCCTAATTGTTTTGTATTAGTTGCTACATTAGGAGAACCTAAAATTCCTATCCTATTTCTGTTTCACAGGTATAAGATAAGGCACAGAAAGCTTTGTAAGTGCCCAGAAGATCAATGAAATATTTTCCTCTACACTACAAATGAACATAAATTATTTCCAGTTTATTTGTCACAGCAGAGCAGACAGGGCTCTTCTGTCACCAAGTTGTCCCAGATCAGCTCAGGCTCCAAGAAGGCTCAGCCTGCATTCACTCATTTACCTGTGGACTCATGTGAATCATGGAGTAGGGCCAGACATTTAACATATTTACCACTGTATTTTAATCTCAGTGTTTCACTATGCATCATATATCATTATATGGACTTCTTGGTTTTGGTGTAATATTATTTTAAAGATGCAAAAGTATAATTTTTCAGACAGTGAAAAGCCATGTCCATGCATACACAAAGTTTGGATGGAAAACTGAACTTGTTATAGTAATAATCAGAGTTATGGATGAATAAATAAAGAACTATTGAATCCTTAAAGACACAAAGCCATTTGTGTTGGGTTTTTTGGGGGGGAGAATGTATTGCTCTATTTTGTTGGAACTATCACATGATGATTTTATAGACCAATTATAATACAACACAAGCAGTATTTTGATGAGAGTGCAACAATAAAGCATCATTTCTTTCACGTTTTGAAATGAGAACTCTTTTTGCCATTCTATTTGCATTTCATGTGCATAATACATCTAAAGTAATCTGAATTTACAACACGAATTTATCACAAACTAAAAAGGATGAGTTCATGTCTAAGCTTTACATTTTATGCTTTCTAAATATGTCAAGCAATAATCATACTCTCCACACAGAGTTGGATTATGAGTCAGTGGCTAATTCAAGGACTAACTATTGTTTATCAATACCTGCACAAGAAATAAAAATCTTAAATTTCATGTTCTTGGTCTCTTTCTATCATTTTCTGTTCCTTTGGAAACATTCATCCTTTATAATCATAAATTATAATCATCCCTTTATAATCAAAATACACTTTTCCCTTTGCATTTTCCAAAGTGAGGCAGAAATATAACAGATTACTCTACAGAAAAGAAACACGCAGCTGCTAACCTCAATTCCTTACATAGACTTCTCTATAACTTATTTCATGACAGTTTGCATCACAGCTGTTTACATCATGAGAGACATCCATTGCTAAAGATATTTCTATTTAAGACAAATGGTATTTTATAAGTCTTCTCTGAAACAATATACTTCACGGGTTTTTTTGTGTGTTTTCCGGTGTTCTTTCACTTCTTGCAGAACCTGGATGACAGGTCCATTAGCTACCCAATATTGCATTAAATCTGAAATATAACTCTTATTTATAATTTAGGGGCTTCAGTAATATGCAATGAAAAGTATGTCAGAAATTATGACATGATATTTAAGAATGTATATTCTTTTTCCTTACAGCTGTCTAGGTTTAATTAAAAAAAAGAGAAAGTTTATCACTTTTAGCCTCACTGATGCAATCTTTGTTTGCATGACTCTGCATGGGGACGTGGTGCTCTTCCTGCAACACCCCAAAGAATTCCTGCAGTTCAGACATTTTCACTATATTTACAGCATTCACAGAATTCACAGAATGACTCGGTTGGAAGAGACCTTCAAGCTCATCAAGTCCAACCCATGCCCTAACACCTCAACTAAACCATGGCACCGAGTGCCACATCCAGTCTTTTTTTAAACACATCCAGGGATGGTGACTTCACCNGTAAATACAGGCCAGGATGCCATATTTGCTCCTCTAGAGCTCTTCCTGTTTGAGTTGCAATTTTTATGGGTACGTATTCAATTGAGGGAAAACACTAAGACACGTATTTAAGTTTGATAATATAGTTAGCTTATTTGAAACTCATTTCATATGTGAAGGCTGTTAAAAGGCATAGTTCACCATTTTTCATTGCATTTACAAAAATATGGGCATTAGAGATCTTAAGTAAAGAATTTCACCATCATTTTGCAGAGGATCTCTGCCTCCTTCTTGTCAGGGCCCTGAGGGGCCCTTATAATGGCTTTGTGGTCCTTGTATCTCCCCCCTCCCCTGTCCAAGGCCAGGGGCCAATTCCAGCCCCCTGGGGTTGTCAGTCCCTGTCCCAGTGGCCCCACAGCAGGGAGTCTTTAGCTCCTTACAGCCCTGCCCTTCCCAGCTATGGGCACACTGAGCCAGGCCCACCCACACAGGGTAACAGCTTTGCTTGGGGGTTTGGTCTGTCCCCATCCCCAGGGAGGTGCAGGCTGGGGCTGCCCTGATGTCCCTGGCTGCCCTGTTCCTGGCTGGGATGCAGGATGGGCCCTGGCAGCTGAGCCCTGGCCTGCCCAGTGCCATGGGGACCGACCCGTGTTCTGCTGCCACTTCCCAGAGAGCAGCTGGCCTGCCTGGAACCATGGCACTGCTCCTACAGTGAGGTTTCCTATGGAACACCTGGAGACCATCTCCTATGGAACATCTGGAGACCATTTCCTATTGGCTTACTTGGTCAGAGCATGGTGCTAATAACATCAGGGTCCTGCATTCAATCCCTCCTATTCTCTCAATAGTTGGACTTGATGATCCTTCCGGGTCCCTTCCAACACAGAATCTGTGATTCTATATAACATGGCATCACTATGCTGGCTGGGGACTGATTTAAATCTCACCAAAGCACCATCACAGCACCAATCTGCTATGTGATATTGACTCTCCTGGGACCAGTGTAGCTGCTTTCCATATGTGTTGGTAGCACCAGGCTGCATGCTCTCTTTGGTTCTTCTGGAGGAACCTTAAACTGGCATACCTGTTATGTAAACATCTTTTTCAATTTAATTCCTTTTTCGATTTTTTCATGCAATTTGCAGTCAATGTAGAAATGATTTCAAGTGATTTAAAAGGTGACTCTTCGGTTCATAACCAACTATCTGAATGAGTGGCTGGGTTTTCTGTGAATTAAGTGCCCAATCAACCTATGTGAATTTTCACATATAGTAAAAGAGTTACTTAATGGGATATGCATCTTCATTTTCTCTACAAATAAACAACCTTGAGAGCTTTCTTTTGAAAGGCTTTGTCCCTATTCCCTGTCCCCTTGATAACTGTTTTACCCTCACGTTTTTCTTTATCTTGTCTGTAGGAATTTGATTCCGTTTCCCCCACAAAATGGCTAGTGACTTTTGGAATGGCAGTTAGTATCACACTTGGCCTTCAGTTGCAGGTTCAGACAGGAGTATATCTATCAAAGTTCATTTGTTCACCAGCCAAAGCTAATGGATCAGATGACCTAAAATGCTCCAGATTACAGCAGCTGGCCACAGAAAGACAACTAAATAAATTCAGACCACTCTATCTTGTTATATCTTTTCTTCCATTTTCTTTGCTTCTATTAAGACTCTCTCTACTGAAAGCACATTTTGAGATTAAGATAATTAACTATACACCTTTACACATGAGCAAGCTTTGAAACCCCATTACAGACAATGAAGCCATGGATCTTTCAAAGCAATTCAGCTGACTGGCTGCTAAAGATATCTAGCCTTTGCCATTTGATGTCATTTACCTATTTTGAAACTGTCTGTGACATCTCTTAGCTGTTTTTCTAGCAATCACAAGCTTGTAATATCAAGCAATACACAAAAGCATTTTACTTTATTAGCAAATATAAGAACCAGAATAACCAGACACTATAACCTAGATGATGATTATTGACCTCAACAGCCAGGCCTGCTCTACACTACTCTAACTGGGTAGATTCTTGCAGTGTTTTTCAGACTTCAGATACAATTTTGTTTGTACATATGCTTATTTGGTGTTGGAGTTTTTGCCTCCAGAAAACAAAATCAGCAACATACAATACACTTTATTTAATTTTTTTTTTTTGTCATGAAGGAACTCAAGGAGAATATGTCTACATTTATGCTTCACTTTCTTCCCAGAGAAGTTCTCAGTCTGCCACACATTTCCTTATGTTTGACACAATATCAGTTGTGCTTATTTTACATTCTGTCATGTTTAACTCTTTGTATAATATTATGCTATGCACAGTACTAGAGTATCTGATTGTCTCTTCCGCTCTTAGTCTAACTAGGGGAGAGGTAAGAAAAAACAGAATAAATGCAGTACCTGACAAACCCCTTGGAGCAAGGCACAATTCATATAGACAAAATGACTGCAGGCTCAAAGAAATAGTGGTTTTTCTTATAATCCTCCGTCTTAAGTAAGTCCTGTCTCATATCTGTCAACCAGTTGCATATCTTGCACACTGTAGTATCTACAGAGGCAATAAGCCCCTGTGTTTAAAACTGGGTCTTACCTCAGGCATCTGTTTTAGGGAGAACTGAATAACAACTACTTTGAATCATGATGTAAATCCCACCACTGGTGTTTATTCCTAAGAATTGCACCTGTCTTTCTCTTTGCAAACAGCCTAAAAAGCTGAGATAGTGGTTAGCGATAGTATATTAGTAGCTAGAAATTCTGAGCATGCAAGAATCTGTTTGTTTTCAGACAAAGTAAATTAAAAAAACATGAGATAATATCTTGTTACCCTCCAATACTGCTTGCAAAGTTCTGACTGAATTTGAAGGATTTCTCCTACAGTCCCTGAGCTGACAATCATACACATAGCATCTTAGTTCTGTCAGCAGCTAAGACCTCTAAACACAGCAAGGGAGAAATGGGGCACAAGTAGGTAATAGCAGAACTAATACCGGATACTCAGTCTTCCTTATTTTTCTTGGTCATTATGTAATGGTCAAAATACTATTTTCAAAAGTAAGAAAGCCTAAGCATAAAGAAGTTACCTGAAACTATGCAGAAAATGATGCATTTAGTAGCACCAAAAATCTTTAGTGTGCTAGTTTTACTTTTTTATAGTGCTTGTCACCATGGCAGCCAAATGTCTGTAACAGAAAGTGGTATGTGTTCGATGTATAAGATAATGGATCCTCACAAATCATAGCAAAAAAAAAAAAAACCCCAAAAAAAAAAAAAAAAAAAAAAAAAAAAAAAAAAAAAAGCTGTTTTCCTGTAAACCTTTTGTCCTAGAAAGGTAAGTAGAGAGTTCTTGTTCTTGAATTTTTTAAAAGTAGAATGAATGCCAGAGTGTAGATTCTCAGTAAAAAAGAGGCAACTTCTCCAAAACCCAGTGAAACCCAAATTTTTCCCTAATCTTTTCAGGGAATTTCTAGATATCTGCTTGTTTTTACCCCTGTTTTTACCCCTATGTAAAACACTCTCCTTTGAAGTGGCCCATGGAAATAAAGATGTAGTAGAAAAGATTTTAAGATACTCATCAAGAAGGAAAAAATAATACTTCCATATTTTGGCAAAGTAATTTTTATCTGCAGCTAAAATCAGCCTGATTTAACTATTTCAACCTCTGCTGAACAATTTCATAACTAGCAGCTGAATCTCAGTAATTACTTCACAAAACATTTTTTATTCTGCATTTAATTCACACTAGATTTGACATTTATTTGAAAACTAAAATGTTTTTTGCAATAATTCTCTTCAAAACTCCAAAGTTTTCCTTTGGAAAGATGATTTTTAAGAGCCACACAATTTTTTTCTCAAATATCTTCCCTGTAGAAGCAATTAATTTGTACAAATAATGAAGAACTGTTGGTTTCTAGCCATGCTCCAAATTCTCCCAGTAAAGCAGGACTCCAAAAGGTATTTTGTTTTCCATTATCTGCAGTAAAATGTCATATCCGGGGAGCAGAAATGTTTAAAATTCTGCATGAATGAATACAATTTGAGACTCATCCCTTATTCTGAGCACCCTGTTGTCTCATTTAAAGGCCATGTAAAGGGTGGACACTCCAAAATGAGTTACCTCCCCTTTTAGCTTTAACCATTCCCCTCTCATTAATAAGGAGAAACAAATGCAAGAACGGACTCACAATAGGCAAAAATAGAAGTAAATAATCATTACAAAAAAGAAGTAAATAGTCATTAGGTACAAAGGTGCTGAATCCTGTGGACTGCCCATGAACAAAGAAAAAAAATGGTGGAAAAAGCCCCTGTATGGTGGGACCTGTAAAAGACTGCATGGTCCAAAGGACCGCAGTTTGGAGTTGATGCTGCATTGTGGGGGAAAGAAAACGGACTGGCCAGGCACTGAAACCCACCACTCTGGTCCTGACAATTCTGGCTCCAGAGATGGGGTTGCCTCCAGCAATCATGGCCAACAAAGATGTTCCAAAGCCCAGGAAGAACAAAGGCAAAGTGGAGCTTCTGCCTTGTGCTGCCTCAGCTTCTCAGTAGCTCAGCAAAAACAAAAGATAAAGAGGCTCTGCGTGAGTGTCCTGCAGCTCTCAAAGGGACCCTGGCACCCAAGCCTCACTAACCCAGGGCCAGACACCCCAACTCCATTACTGGCCCTCAGGTCTGTAAGAGGTTGTAACAGTGTTGGCATAGCACAGTTATGAACTCCTATACACATTTCTGGGTTACCTAGGACACTAACCTGTAACTGAAGCCAGAGATTAAAGTAATTATTGCAGGTAAAGTAATTATTACAAGTATGTGTTAATGTGTTACAGACTCTAATAGAAAAGCAGTCTCATGAATACCCCTGTAAAATAAATATCCTAGATAAACTGGTAGTAGAAGGTATAACTCCATATGAGAAACTGAAGTCTGGGAATAAAATTGGATTTTTAATGCCTGGACGAGCAGAAGTGGGAAACAGCAGAAAGTTAACAGGCAGTTTGAGAACAAAATGAACAGGTTAACTACCATCAGTAGCTAATATAGTCAGAGTACATTTCCTTCTATGCCATGAGTTGTACAGGTTTATGAAATATGACGTTTTTACTCCTGCTCCTCCTTTTTTTTCTTTTTAATTTGTTTCATTGGGTGAAATAGACCCACTGAGATAAAAGCAAAAGTAAAAAGGAATGTTTTCATCTAATGGAAACACCCCCCTCCACACACACACACACTGCACTGTTCTTCCTTTTAGGTCAGTATTTTTGCCTCAGTATATCCCCATGGTAGAATAAGTATAGAAGTATTTTGTCCCCCAATCCACCAGAATATGATGGATGTTTGTGATTGTCAGGCAAATAACATTGCAGAAAATACTTGATCACATATTTCTTAGAGCAGAGTTGATTTGCATTGTCCTAGAATAAAGTATATGCATAGGGAATTCATGTCTTTGCAGAGTACCCAGTATAGTCATGCCTATTTCTTCTTTGCAAACTATTTTTTATGGGCCTTTGTACTTTAGGAAATGTGCACTCTGGATAATGGATAATGAATCCAAGACACACTTCAGTAAAGTGAGAAGCTGTAAATGGAATAGCTTCAACAATGGTAGGGAGTTTTGCTCAGTTTTCAAATAAAAGCTGTATATCTATTGATCTCAAGGGCAGCTCCTTAGGGAATAACAGTGGAATCCAGAATTTTTTTGTGGGCTGAGAGATGCCTATAATACTGTTCTAGCGATATCAAACACAGTCCGGGAAAACTTAAACTATGAAAGCAAAAAATATTTATTTCATTAATTGATATATTTTATTCTATACCTTGTTTCTGGATAGTTTTTTTCACTTTCTTTCAATTCAGATGTATCCATTTATACTTCTTTCCTCCACTGTTGTCTTTTCCCAATGAGCCTCTTTTCTATAATGAATTAATATTGAGACAAGAAGGTGGCTAGTCTGGAGTTTCTGCAATGGGGACTAGTCCAAGCTCAGAGTGTTAAACCTGTGTTACAGTGTGCTGCAAAACTGTATCTGAAATTTGTACTGCCAGGCTGGCAAGGAAATTGGGGATGCTTGGAAGGCTGGAAGAGATACAGCTAGGACAGGTGACCCCAGCTGACCCAAGGGATTATCCAGACAATATGGCATCATGCTCGGTATATTAAGTGGGAGGAAGAAGGAGGAAGGAGGGACATTTGGAGTGATGGCATTTGTCTTTCCAAGTCACTGTTACCTGTGACAGGGCCCTGCACTCCTGGAGATGGCTGAACACCCACCTGCCAATGGGAAGTGGCAAATGAATCCCTTGTTTTGCTTTGCTTGTGTGCACAGCTTTTGCTTTACCTTTTAATGTGTCTTTATCTCAACCCATGAGTTCTTTGCCTTTTACCCTTTTGATTCTCTTCCCAGTCCTACTGGTGGGGGAGTGGGTGAGCTGATGTGTGGGGTTTGGCTGCTGGCTGGGGTTAAACCACAACAATACAAAGAAAAATAAGAAGCAAATGGAAGCAAAATGGATTTAAATACCTGAATATGACTGCCAATATAACATTTAAAGTTATCAAAATTCTTAGCCACAATCAATTTTGGAAGCATATTTGTATTTTTTAGGCTTTTAATACAAAAAACGTCTTAAACCATTGTCTCTGGGATAGGTGCATGAAGGTACGGATGTACCAGCAGCAAACAGTTCAGACAGAGCAAAGTGGTCACTAATCTCCCACCTTGCTTCTTTGTAAGGTTTAATCAAGTGTGTGCTGACCATCTAACCTGTAGCTAGAAGGAGAGGAGCCATGCAATGTCTAATATTCGTATGAGTACGGTGATTGATGTGACAGCAGAACAAAATCGTATTCTTCCACCACCTGACTTATCACACAATCATAGTCACCTGTGGTTCATGGTCACCTGTGCAGGTGAATATTAAGAACCCTGCCACTGCTGATCCAGTGAGGTATTTGCATACAAACTTGAAGTATTCACCAGTGCATGTGCTGAGCTGCCAGACACAAAGTCTGAAAGTCATGAACCCACAAGTCAAAAGGCTACTGCCTGCTTCTTTGGAATTATCCTAAAAGATTAGAAAAAAAAGTTTTCATTACATCATGTTAATTTCAATGAGAGTTCGCTGCTGTCTCTAGAGGTGTGCTTCTATATGCTACCTGTTAAACTTTTCAACTTGCTCATGGGATTTAGTACCCTAAATTCTTCTGAGGAACAGTATTTACTCTTTTTGCACTTACCAATAAGAGGTGATATTGCAGCAATGTAAATTGTATGCACTTATGAAGATATTAAGAAATTAGTTTAATATTTAATTTATATTTTTATTGTTGGTTCTAGGTTTTTGATTTTTACTTATTGATTCAATAGACACAACTTCTGTGGCTGAGTCACCAGTATAAACAATATTAATTCTAATACTTATAGAAAAGGAGAGAAAATGAAATCATGTTTCATTCAAGCCAAGATAAATTCACTCATATTCATATCTAGTTAAAGTGTTATGTTTATACTGCCAGACAGAAAATATCTAGTCCTAAAACAAGAGAGAACTGACATCACAGCTGGTGTATTTTCAACAATGGAATAATTAGGCAAGAGAAAGTATTTAGAAGAACTGATGTTTTCTATGACTTGCTGTACCAATGAAGCATACTCAAAAAAATACAAGTCAGAAAATGCTGAAAGCACTCATAGTGCCTTCGTTGTTTTTATTTTACACTTTACATTCTGATCTTGTGTACCAGCCTTCATATATGCTTCTTTTAATGTGATACCAATTATTTTCATATACCTTTAAATAATGTTTTTGAAGTTATACCTCCAAAACTAAATCAAAATCATATTTTTCTATATATTTAATCTCAAATATGGTCTGGATTTAGTCTCAAAAAATGCAACAGAAAACTTTATTTTATGGAGTCAGTTTAAAGTATCTTGATCATTACAGGAATTATTTTTTTAGCAACTGTCTGAGTTTTATAAGCATCATTGTACTGGACCTTTCTCATTATTTCCTGTTCCTCTGTGGCTATCAGGTCCTCACAGAAGTTTATTAACTACAGTGCATTATAGAAAAAGAAAATGTTAGAAAAGGAGAAACCCTTCAGAAGTTCTGTAGTAACACCTTAATAACTACTTGTTATAACTTTCTTATGTCTCAGTGAAAACAGTCAGGAACAACAGGAACTGTTCCTTCGGCTCATTTTCATTTTTGTAGTGGTTTAGAAATTTTATTTCGACACTAAGTAGACCAAGGTAAGCAAAATTTAAGCTATCCATGTAGAAGCACAATTTTACCAAGAAAAATTGTTATAAAGAAAGACTCAGTTCAGTACATGCAGAAGATGACAACCTATTAGACCCAATAGTAATTTGTTTAATATGTATATTGGCATGTAATTTTTTGTTGTTGTTGAATATTCTGCTACAATACCAAGTATTGAAAAATGCCTACTCTGTTTCCCACTTTTTTCTTAAGCTGAAAAATCAATGATGGCATGTCAAAAAATCAATTTTTGGAGCATATTCCTCTACTTTCAGTTTCTTTCTCTTTCATGAGTGTTTCCTCTGGTTGCCATCAAAACTCACAATAAAAAAGATGCTTAGTGTTTATCATTTCTGACAGAAGACATAAAACAAAACCAAATTCCTGAACTAATTCTGGCTGCAAAGCTCTTGGGTATTTGGGCAGTGAACTGTCAGGAGGAATGGGTTGTATGATCTCAGCATTTGTTGAGCAACTGATAGTTGTCTGAAATTTCAAGTAACTGAGTATATATAAGATTCCTGACAAGGCTTCTTTTCAGTGACAAGTTTTTCAGACACTTCATGTAGACTGGAATTATGTTTTCTTGAGTCAGCAAGACTGAAGAATCACTTTACCAGGGCAGTGCCCATTCCAAGGTTTAGTTCCTGGGCTTTGGCTCAAACACTTCAGGAAACCTTTTAATGAATGTTATTAAGTAACAGGGCAATGTGTATTCCTGTCTGGTTCCTACTGTAATTTTTGGGGGATTTATTAATGTAGTATTAAATCTCTGTAAGATCATATCCCAAAAATGCCCCAGCCGTGAAAGCTATCTCAAGAAAATCCTCTGTGCCATGAAAAGCTCCACCAGTGTAGGCTGCCTGCAATGGGCTTTTCTGGAGGCTATAATGAAGGCTGTCTGTGAAGTCCTTGTGTTTTCACAAGGCAGATAGATTGGAAATCTGTTACCCATCTCACAGGTGCTATATAGGCAAGAAGACTGAGGTTGGGGACTTGTTAAATTCAAAATCAATGTCCTTAGTCTTTGCAGTCCATATCTATTTCATGTTTCACTTTCCTTACTCATCAAATAAGAATTATTCTGAGCTCAGAAGGGCATAAAGAGCTTAAATGCATTAATGTTCTTATTTCAGTATTAATAAGCTTGTTTTCACTCTTGTACATACTCAGTTTTTTAGCATGAATTTTGCATCAATTATTTGATTTGTTAATACAAATGCATACATATTTTATGTATTTTGTGTATTTATTACATGTATATCTCTCAAAACAGGTTAGACAGCCATATGTGACTTAGTTCTGTGATATTCTCAAGATAAAGTTAGTTTTCCTTCAGAAAACAAGCAAATGTAGTTGCTGATAGGACTAACACATAGTCTTCTCTTGCACTGCCCACTATGTTTGTGGAACAAATGCAAGATGCTTTATTTGTTTTTGCAGATAAAACCAGATCGCTGATTTTAAAATTCCCTGACTCAGAAAAGCATTGTATGTCACCCTCTTTTTATCTTTATCCATCCCTATGAAAAAGTAGACTTTGGAAAATTAAGATTATTAATGATGAACTCAATGTCCTCTCCAGAAAGGTCTCTGAGCTTTGGTTTCTCTTGCACATTTATGTCATGGAGTTCTTGATTTTTTTTTTAACGACTTACCATTAATGATGTACTGCCTTTGCAAGTGCCTAGTTACATATTCATTCACAGTTATGTTAAAAATGTTAAAAGCTGATGATATTTGACATGGAGAAGAAGGCAAAAATGTCAAAGCTTTGTTCCAAAACTCAGTGTCGTGGTCTCCTCCAAGACACTGCTGTTCAGAGGGCATCAGCGCCAGCACCGGCAGAGTGCAGTGGGCAGCAGGAGGAAGCAGCAGGTGGCAGAACTGCCTCCACATGTGCCGGCACTTCTCGTCTGCAGCTAGAACTGCTCCTGGGCTCCCACCTTCCCGGGAGGGTTTGCCGCCATCCTTCCTCTGCCTCCCAGACCGTGCGGTCGCCATGTTGAAGGGAGCGCCAGACGCCATCTTCCCTCCGTCTGCCTGCCCTTGGAGAGCAGAGGGGGCTGCCACCCTGGAAGGGGCGTTTCTGCCATTTCAGGGGTCTCTTTCTTCTGAGTTCGTGAGATTCAACGATTTTGTATCTACTGATTATTTACTGGTATTTTTTGCCTGTTACAGTTTCACTTGTTAGTAAACTGTTATTTTTTCACTTACCTCTACAAATATTTCATTTCCCTTTATTGGTGGAAGGGATTAGATAAAACAGAGAGAACCAGAGTGTTCCCCTTTAAACTGCCTTCAGCCAAGACTCAAATCCATGTGGGGCTTAAGGATTTCCAGAAGAGATGTTCAAGTGAAGTGAGCAATATTTTGAAGATTTTTGGCTGTTTGATAGCTCACAAGAGATGGTCACTCAAGATAAACCCATGAGGTTGTCTTACATGCTGATTTTCACTGCCTGAATTGGTCTGTTTTATTGGATTTGTGCTGGCTGTTTAATATTGTGTTAGTATACCAGAATGGTAATGCAGTTTGTGCCTTTTTTTTTTTTTTTGAACCATTTCAGTTAGCACTCTGTTTTCACAGATGGTTTAAGCTTGTAAAAGCAATTATGTTTTTACTGTATGGTTCTGTTGACAATCTGCTTGTTGTCAAGGACCACAGACGGTGAATGCTACATATTTTTCACTACTTTGGAATCCAGATTTTTTCATCTTTTTTTCCTGCATCATTTGCAAATCCTCAATTAAATTTTATTGGTGAAACTTCAGTGATCACTCTACATATAATTTTAAAGAATGCATTTGTGTTCTCAAGCTTGTTTGACATTTTTGAGTGGAGGACTATTTTTATATTTTGCTGTATGCAAGTGCAACTGTAACAGACCTGTTGCCACAAGCTTTTGGGAATGAGTCACTAATGCTTTAAGATATGTGAAGATATTTACCTGAGAGGGACTAAAAGCTATGCTGAAATGAAAATGTCTGTTTGGAATTTGAATGAATGGAATTTGCTCATTTAAGCATCTTTCTCTGCAAGGTAGTCCAATTTTGCTATGAATAACATTAAATGTTCTCAGTATCATGGTCCTGAGAATTTTCACCACCATGCTTAAAGAAGGAGCTTACCTTAAATCAATATTGTCATGCACAGAGAAGTGCTCTGATGTTCACAACTACTAATTCCCAAGAAAACCAGACTGCTTTTAAGTGCTAACATATAGATTTTTTTGCAGCTTTCAAGACAACTTTAAGCACTTTAACAAATGGCCTTTATTTACATATTGCTGAATTCTGAATACTGTTCAGAAGTGTTTACTTCTTTGCAATTTGCAAGTGACATGGGACAGATTTTCACTTTCTCAAGAAAAAAAAAGGGAAGATTTATCTACCTTACACACTGTTGCCTAACCTAATTAGGCAACTTAACGTATGGCCAGTCATCTCTTTTAGAAGAATTTCTTTTCTGAGTCTAAAGGGACCAGATTATTTCATGATAATTTATAACATAACTTCTTGGCACAACAAAAAGTGAACAAAACACAAAACTTGTTTTGCTTCATCTGCTTTACATGCTTCAATAAATTAACTATGAACATGTGATATACAGATCAAAATTAAATATCAGTGTAGAAATTATGATGCTTTCTTGGCAATAGCTAGAGCCTACCAAAGACAAAACACTGAGCACTGGTGCATGCAGCTTTCACATCTTCAAGCCAAGCCAATTTTTTTGCATTGTCTTGAAAAATAAGCTTATGTGTTGCAATTTTCTAGATTAAAAAATGAGACTATTCCTTGTTGTGCTTACAAGCAAAAGTAATATCTCGTACAATTCCAAATTTAGAAAGCATTGTCTCTTTTAATCACATATTGGACTTGAAGTTGCTGCCTTTTTAAATTCAGAGATTATTCGATAAGGAATTTTATAATTTTCAGCAGCCCCAGTTTAGTTTCCAAGTGGTCCAAGAAGAAATGTATTTCTCCAGCAGATGGGCAGTTCTATTCCATTTCTTTCCTATCCTCTTTCTTTTTTGTGCGGAGCTTTTCACAGTACAATATTTTCTTGAAACTTTACAGCTTATTTGTTGTATATTCTTTAAAAGACCAAAGACATTATTTAAAAATTAATACCAAAAAATCATGTTTCTCAAACAAAATTGTCTGACATTGTGTACTAATTATTATAATTTCCATCACCGCTGCTGTGATTTCTTTCCCAAATTGTAATAATTAAATTAAAGGCAAACTGTGCTTGAAGTTATTGTATGTTTTTTCTTTCATTCAATTTTTTTATCATTCTTCCTGAAAGAAATATTGTGATTTCAGATAACTGGAGTTAATTCTGCAATAGCAGAAGTGAGAGTAAATAAAGACTCTTGTATCCTTACGAACTGCAAAGACTTCATGTAGCAAGAAATCCTTCAGTGAAAATGTACAGTGTAGAGCTGAACCCTGTCAGTTCAAAGAATAAAACATAAAAGTTGGCACCCAGCTTCTAAATGACATTGCATTCTCCTACATCATTTAAAAAAATGTAAAATAGTCCCCTCCTATTGACATAAAAAGTGCAAGTATGAAATGCAGAGAGAATAATGACCATTTTGTTAGTGACAGGGACACATCTGTTTGAGGGAGCTGTAGCAATGGTTATAGCTGCACGTGGCAGAAATTGACTAAAAACCACAGGAATTTTTTACAGTTTTGACAGCTGGGAGTCTGTTCCATTATATCAAAATTTAGTCATGACTGATAATCTCATTACCAAAGCTCCCAATTCTTACAGTGAAAAAATGTTCTCTTAACATAGTTATTTCTGCAGTGAAATTTAGAAATCACTAAGTCTTTCTAGTTGGGAGGAAAACAAGGAATATTTTTCAAGGCATTGAATACAGCAAGCCAATGACCTAGTGTTTCCTGAAGGGAAGTAAAAATCTGTACTCCTAGCCATTGGTCTCTGGTGCTACTCTACCTAGCAAAGTCAAGTATTCATCTGAAATTACCAAAGCCTAACAACTCACTGTATTTTTCAGCAACTATTTCTCCAAGTAGGAGGACAAGGCTATTTTGACTGCACTTCATGTCTAAAGATTTAGAAAATTCTTTCTTCTGCTGGCAGTGGCCAGTGACCCATGCTGCTCATTACCTAAGGCCTGAGCTGTAAAAGAACATGCCCTGAGTACTAAGAAAATATACAGGTCATCCCCTGTCTGCATGCCACTCCTGCTGGCTGACAATCCGCTGCCATTGAACATAATCCCAGTGAATGGGAGACCATGTGAACCAGTATATGCATACATATGTCAAGATAATATGAATCTGTCAGATCTCTGAATTCAAGATCCTAGATTTGAGTTCAGATAAAAAAAAAACACAAACCCAAAAGTAGGGCTTCTACAGGAATAATAGTTATTTCTGTCATTGCTATGTCATTTGTGTAGATATTTTTACAGTGTCTGACATGACCCAAAGTTACATGGATCTTTAAACCTCAAAATCATTGAGTTAATTAGCTAGGGGATGGTGAATGCGTGTTAAATTAAGTAGAGAATTTATGCACAGAGAGATATTAACAGCTATACATATATTGCAGTGTTAATGACTCATTTAGTAAGATTTCACCCCAAGTTTAGGTACATTAAGCTGTATTACATGCACACGTTAATTTAAAATAGATCAAATTACTCTGTCAAATGTGTGCAGGTGAAAGTGACGGGTAGTGTTTCATTGTTGTAATCTAGGGGTTTTGACTGTTTGACTAGATGCGTTTTAGATGAAAGATCAATATATAGCTAGTCAAAAGTTTATCTTTACTTTCAAATAATTTCTAAAAACCCTATTAAACAGTTCTTGAAAAACTATTTTTTCTCCCTATCCCACTGGGCTTTATGAAGACTGTACTATGTGAGAAACTGAAATGCTACAGGGTTGATGGCTCACACAATCGGCCATTTGCAAAAGCATCAGGTGTGTTGCTGAGGCCAGGTTTGCAGCCCCCAGCAAGAGGGCGGAAGGAGGAGAATTTTTTGTGTGTGTTTGGGGGGAAGAGTTAGAATCTCTGTCCCACAAAGGAAAGGGGTTTAGCAACAAGCTTGGTTTTGAGCCAGATGAAGGAAAAGGCCCATAAGAGATTCTGCTATGTGGATAATGCTTCTTATTTTGCCAGTGTCCTCCCTCATACAACTGGCTCGGGTGTAAAACTCCTGTCCAAGACATTCACACATGGGCCTGAGGGTATTCATTCCTTCTGATGTGTCATAATAGACTCAGCTACAGTGGCATGAGAAGCAGCAGTCATGCCCTAGACAGAATCTTAAACATCAAAAAACCCAAACTACCCCCAAACCCTTTCTGTATTTGGTCACCGGAGGAATGTGCATGATCTGCAGCGTTGCAAAAGATCCACAGTGTTGCATTAGACCTTGGCATTCCCCCCAAACCTGGATGTACAATAACATGTTGAACTCAGTTTTGTGGGCTTCCCCCACCCCTGACAGATCAAGGCTGCAATCATCACTCCAACCAAGCAACAACCAAGTCTCACTGCTGGATCTGCAGGTGGCAATATCTATCTTTTCTACTGTCTACTCTTATCCTTTCCCTTTCTTTGTTTCTATTCCTTTTATATTTTAAGTGATATCTTTATACTTTTTTATTGTTTTATTACTATAGATAATAACTAAAAAAGCTCCTTTGCATTGCAACCAACTTTTTAAAAATGAACCCTAAATAAACACACACACACACACACATATATATATATATATATGAATACTGGTCATTCAGTGTCCTTTCACTCTAATCCACCCCAAGGGATCTATTAACAAAAATCTCAGTTACCCTCGCCTTCAGGGGCAGGTTCTAACATACTACTAAGCAACAAATTAGAAAATCATTCAGACAGCATGTTTCTGTCACCAGTGAATTTATAACATCTAATATCCAACCGTCCTTGAACAGATCAAGAATTTAATAACTGGATGAATATCTGAAATCGGATATTGTATGAAATAAACTGAATTTGGCTAATTATCACTGAATTTACAAATATGTCATTCTTAACACTCTTTGACTCAGATTTTTACAATTATTTGTTCCCAACATTGAAAAATACTTGCTTTTCCATCTTAATAAATAAAGGTCTATCTTAATAAAATACAAGATTTAAAAAAAAACCTGATTAAATTTAAACACTCTTATATCTGTTAGAGGAGAAGACAAGGCTTATAACCTTTCTCATGAGCCAGTCATTATTTACAGTTTGCCATGGGCTACATTTGGCCAAGCTCCCTAGGTCTCCATTTTCGTGTTGTAGTGCCTGCAAACAGCTTTTCAATGGCTTCCTCTGAAGCCATTGCAACACAGGTTTAGCTGTAATGTAAAAAGAAATCATGCATGGACAACACAATGGATTAATCATTAGAACTCTGTATTGTGCTAAAGAAGTTATTGCTTTTTCATTGCTCTGCATTGTAAACATAAGTATAGTGAGATGACTGTTCATAATGTGACACCATAATACTTTCAAGATTCCTTTGGAAAATCTATTCAATTATTTGGTGATATTCTGCAAGGATTGTTGGTTCCAATGACAAGTAGGAATGAAGTGTTAGTGTTTAGTACATTAAACTAACCCCCCCCCACCAAACACAGCTATTAAGATGCTACACCATACAGGCCTGGTTTTGAGTTTCTCCTGCTAATACGGTGTTTCACTACAAATGTCTTAACATGGGGAAAAAAAACCCCCAAAACACTTCATGATGAATTTTCTTTCTTAGATTCTAAACCACAAAGGAGGGATTCATCTAACATTGCTGCACAGCTAGTAAATTATATTATGCATGCAGAAAGGGAAGCACCCCTGCAGAATCATTGAATCCTGATATTCTAGGACCTTCTTTAAGATAATTGTCTAGTCACTGCCTATGGAGAGAGTGCAGAGATTCTCACTGAAGTTATTGTCTCATCGAATTTTAGATGTCTGTAGTTCTCTGTGTGAGATAGTCACATATCTAGTGGTGATCCTGTAAATTCTAACAGTTAGGGAGACACTTAAATCTCGGTGTCATGACCTGGAACTGAATTCTAGCAAGAGATCATATTTACATTTCTAAACCACAGATGATTAGGGAGAGAGAGCATAATGAGAGATCAAAAATGAAAGAGAGAACAGAGAATCAGTCTGCAGCTTCCTCATTAATTACCACATTATGTGCAGGCTTGAAGTTTAGTGTTTCAGAGTTTCTCTCTTACCATGACAAAAAGTTTCTCTCAAAAAGAGAGGACTCATAAGAAAACTGGTGATATTCTGCAAGGATTGGACTTGATGGTATCCTGTTCAATGTCTTTATCAAATTTTTGAAAGTAAACTTGAAACCACTACTAATATAAACATGTCTTGTGATCATGGCAGCAGAATAATTTAGAGTGTTTTTTTTGATGAATGAATGCAACAAATAAACGAAGCGAACATTGAAATGTTGCAAGGTATCGCTAGATTGTATTTAGAAACCAGAAAAGAAATTAAGTATACCAGATGACCATATCTGGAAACTAGTTACTATAATGAAAAATGTAATCTCAATTCCCAATAGGATGCTGTGGTAGAAGAGAGAAAGCAGACTTTTAAGCAATTGAAAGAGGTTTAAAAGGGAAGATATATAAAGATGATTTTATCTGACTGCAGTATTTTTCTGGTACTGGAAGACTGTGTGAATTTCTAGTATTCTCAACTCTAATGTAAATTTAAAAACTGAAGAAGAATCAAAAATTTCATAAAAGGGTTTAAAAAGCTGGACTCATGAGGCTTAAATAGCTTGATTTTACAATGTATCAAAAAGAAGATCGAATTATTATTCTTTTACAATTTTTGTGCATCTTCATGGATGGAAAATGTCAGCTACTATATTTGTAAAGCCATAATAAGAACCAGTGACTGGATCATGAAAACAGACACATTTGAATTTAAAAATTAAATTATCCTCGTTAATTGAAAAGGTAATTAAGCCTTGGAATGAACTGTCAACTGAATTGGTAGAGTGTTCATCTCTTAGTATCTGGGTTTTGAGAATGAGTGATATGCTTTACTCAAGTGCAAGTAATGCTGTAATTAGGACATAAATCATCAGGCTCAATATGAAGACAACTAGATGAAAAAAGGCACCAGCCAAAAATAAAAATAAGAAGTCACAGTAGTTATCTGGTTGTCTGTCCTGGCCTTAATTTCTAAGAAGCTGGTAGATATTATTGTAATGGGTCACAATGGTTAACAGATTCCCAGCTATCAAGAATTGGAAATGGAGCTCCTGATTTGAGCTGTTTCTGAAATATTAATAAAATATTTTTTTCTCTTGTTAAATACTTTGAGTATATTAATACAGCTACCATTAATAAACAGTCCACTGGAAATCTGTTCAGGTTTTGAGTGTAATGATAAATTTGTTTTCAGATAATGCGCTGATGCAGCCTTTGGTTTTGCTTTCCATTCTTACTCTTAAGTAGCACCAACGTGTCATGAAGACTCTACCTTGAATCCACTTGTTTCTATCTTTTTCTAAAATACCTTCTTGAATAGAACCAAACTTACTGTATTTAACATTAATCACTAAAATTAGAAGAAATGAAACTGAATGAGACCATGCCATTAAGTCAAATGATATCAGCTCTAGTCCCTCTGAAATTTTTCACATGATGTTTTTAATCTGTGCCCATATCCCTAACTGTTTTTTAAAAATTTAAATACATGTGAGGCAAACTTGAAAGTCAAAGGTCTCTGTCTTATTTCAGTAACAGAGTTAAATTAATGTTACATAAGAAGGAATATTGGCTTTATAGCTAGAGCAGGAATTGAGTGGGTTTAGTGGGTTTTAATTCATGTCTCACTCACACAGTGGTCTTGGCATCTAATCAATGCAGAAGCAATAGTTTGGCTCCAGTGACACAGATTGGTTAAAGGAAGTTTTATATAATTTGATCTAAAAGAAGCAGCTATGTATTCAATATGCTAATAAAGGATCTGTCCCAACTCTGAGATGTGGATTGAACATTTTAAAGATTAAATTAGTGTTTCATAATCTACAGAGTTGTGCATAGCCTGGAAGACTCTAATGGAAGCTCTGTTCATTGTCGGGATTCTAGAGGGTCCTACAGCAAAGGAGAATACACAAAAAACTAAAAGAGGACCAGGCCATATAAATGACTGAACTCTTTCCCTGTGAGGATGAAAATCATATTCCTGTCATCCAGCGTGTTCACATTCTATTGAGCTCAAATTCATATCTGTTCTCAAGTTTAGACTTAGTTCCCATTTGCCTTAGACACAAATTTGAGAATAGGCAGTTTGGATTTTCAGTGTCTTTTAGCATGGGATCAAGTGACTATCTTTTTACAGTCGGGATAAACCTCTTATTTGATGTTTATGATAGCAACCACGTGCATCCACTGCCCTTCCAAGAAGGCTGCCAGTGTTGCCTGTGGTGAGAACCATAGGGATCTGAAGGCTTCCTGAGTGGCCTGCTTCAGGCTGGGATGCACCTGGCAGCTGAAGGTAGTGGCAACCTATGGGAAGCACTTGTTATGTCAGACTGTTAGGGAATGCAACAAGTGTTGGGTCTGCTACAGGGTGAATATTACACAACTGATGCCTTTAAAAAAGCAGTATAAAGAGTGCTCTGATGTATTTGTATGTCAGGAGAGAACTAGATGAAAAAACAGACTCATTTGTCCTAAATCAAAGCCAATCAACTTTGTAACCTCTAAATCTATGTTGAAATGCAGTTCGAGAGAATCCAAAACCTAAACCACTTTGTGTTCTTCACAGATGTTTTGGGAGAAAGATGTATATCGGTGTTTCGTATTGTCTTTAAGGAAGAACTGAGTTCTGTTCACCTTGGCAAGCATTTCAAAAATTATGGATTTTCCTTATATTAAAGTGGAATGTGTAAGGTATAAGCAAACCAAAACTGAATGATGATTCTGGAGAAAATCTCACTTCAATTGAAATTACCTACTTCATCAGAATTCTGACTATGACCACTGCTTTTTATAAAAATAATTGATGGAGTACATAAAAGAAATTGTTGACATTATTCCAGTTTCTATTAAACATACTCAACCAAGCTGTCATCTTTGTAGGCACTTTCAAAGATAAGGTCAGGAGCTGAAAGTGCAAAGGCATTGAATTACCCAAAGCAAATATAAATAAGCATATGCTCAGACAAGTGGCAAACAACTTTATACAGCAACTTGCCTGAAGCAAAAAAATATCCCAGGAAAACTAGTCATCTTCCAGATCTCAGTGAAGAGCAGTGAAAAAATTTTATCTAGTCTGGAATAGTGGTGGAATTGGATGCTATTTTCTTAGCAAAGATTTATGTTACTGTCAGCAAGATAGAAGTGTTACATTTCTGTAATTTTCTTCAAAGAAAACTGGGCTTTTGAACTATTTTTGAAATACAAATTGTGGGTTAAAAACAATAAAAAATATAGGGAAGAAGGTCTTGGCTACTGCTGAGAAGGCCCCTAAGCAAATCGGCTAACACATCTTAATGTGTTTCTATAGTTAACATTATTGTTGAGACAACAATGAGCTTTTAAAGTCAGTTGAGAAGAATGCTACATGAGTATAAGCATTGCATGCTGTGTGTAGTCAGCAGAGAAACTGAATAATGAAATACTCCATAAAAATCATTTGAATGATAGCCCTCAGATAGGCTAAGGAACCGGGTAATACAAATGCCCAGAGGCCAAGTTTTACCTTAGGAGTAATTTCTACTTTTCAGTGTTTTGTTGTTTTTATTCTGGTTTGTCTCTGAAAAGCAAAACAAAACAAGCCCCCCCAACTTCTCCCCCCTCCTCCCCAGAACATTAAAGATCACCTTAGGTTTTTAAAAACAAGAGCAGCATTATTTTCAGAAAAGAAACTTAAATTATCATATCAAATGTAACACCTATATTAATCAGAATAATTCTATTCTGCTTTAGTCTGAAATAGAAAACTGCAAAAGCCTCTGTTTTGACCTTATCAAGGTTTTTCCTTTCCCTCAAGTGTTTTACTGCCATAAAAATTTATTAAAATTGACATATTCTTGCAGAATGTGTAGATTTTGAAAAAACTGGCTTCTTTTCTAGATGAGAGGAAAGGTCACAGGATGATTTTGCACAGGAGTACTGTACCTTGTATACATTGTATCTTCAGGTACTCAATGCCACATGATTACAAGGAATCCTGGATACAACAAAGTGCTTGTCACTGTAAGTAAAAGTCAGGTTCATGACCACCTGAGGAATTTGAACGTACATTAGTCTATTGGACATCGAGAGATGCATCCCAGGAGCCTGAGGGAATTGACTGTATGTAGACATCAAATTGCTCTCCATGATATTTGAAAAGCCATGTCAGTCAGGCACAGCCCCTGCTGAGGAGGGGCTGGTGGATGCTGGTGGATGGGGGTGCTGCTGGATGGGAGGCTAGACATGACCAGGCAATGTGCACCGTCAGCACAGAAAGCCAGCTGTGTCCTGGGCTGCATCAAAAGCAGGGCCAGGATTGGGATTCAGCCCCTCTGCCCTGGTGACACCCCACCTGCAGTGCTGCATCCAGCTCTGGATTCCCCAGAACAGGAAGGACACTGACCTGTTGGACTGAGTCCAGAGGAGGCCACCAAGATATTTAGAAGGATGGAGAACCTCTGCTGTGAGGAAAGGTTGAGGCAATTTGGATTGTTTGGCCTGGAGAAAGGAAAGCTTAAAGGTGAACTAATTGCAGCCTTCCAGTACCTGAAGGGAGTTTACAGGAAAGATGGAGAGAAACTTTATCCAAGAGCATGTAGTGACAGGACAACAGGGAATGGGTTCAAACTGAAGGAGAGTAGGTTTAAATTATGTATAAGGAAGACATTCTTTACTGTGGGGGTGGAGAGGCACTGGAACAAGTTTCCCAAAGAAGTTGTGGATGTCCCATCCCTGGAAGTGTTCAAGGCCAGTTTGGATGGGGCTTTGAGCAACTTCTAGGGGAAGTTGTTCCTGCCCACAGCAGGGGGGATTGGAACTATTTGCTTTTTAAGGTCTCTTCCAACCCAAGCCATTCTGTGATCCTATGATATAAAAGGATCCTAGCATCCTTTGGTGCTGTGTGCCCTACCCATTTTTTCCACCTTTCCACCTTTCTTGCAAAAACTGTTGATACTAATGTGACTCAGATGCTTCATTTTTATCCTTGCCTTTCTTTCAAAGGAAGGGCACTAACATCTTGGGAGTTTTATTTGATAAAACATTACAGTTGCAAAAGTTTTCCTTCCTAACTTGGACTGTAGAACATGTTTGCCCAACTCTATCCAGCCACACGGAGTCACCTAATTTTTGCATACAGCCACACTATTTTTTTCTCATGATGGAAGAGCATTAGCTTCATTGCAATAAATATTTATTTTTTCTTTTTCACTTATTATTAAATGAAATTTGAATGTCTAGAATCACTTGTCCACTTAGTGCTCCCCCAATCCTTGTTTCAAATGAACTTAGTTGGCAATGAGTTGGCGTTCTCTTATACATTATTGCTAAAAGTATCAGAGAGTATAGGTCTCAAAACCAATTCCTAAACAATTCACTGTGAGTACATACATCAAATATTGGTTCACAATTGCATTTTCTCATGTATTATAATAGCTAGCACAGATGTAACATACTTAAAATTTGTATTGGCTTATATGTTGTGTAGGACTAAGTAAACTTGCAGAAATACCTAAACATATTAGCACAATACTGTGACATTTAAAATTTATTTTGCTTTTCAAAATTGGATTCCCTTAATAGCTGAACAGACAGTTTCCATTTTGAGCTGTAACTTGCTTATCATTTAAATATATTGTTCTATTATCCAAACTAAATAAAATAAGAGTTTCCCATCAGGACAAAACACCTCCTCAGGAGACTTCTGAGTCTTCATTCTTATTGCCAAAATATGTTGTGGACCTAGACTGCCTAAATTTTTGTAACAGAATCACTCCCATTTACCCCTTCCCTACTCATAGTGAGAGGACACCCTGAACTAAATAGATCTAAACAAATCTAAGCACAGTGATACATTGGCAATGAAAATTGGTAAATAACTGCAGAGCACTGATGCTATTGTCTCTTGTATGATAGTAGCAATAGATTTCAGTTTCACAGCATTTTTTCTGAGCAAAAACTTTTGTGTTTTCCAGAAAGTGGTATAGGGTTTTTTGAGATATAATTATGTCTCATCATTCACTGCTCTATAGCTGTTCTGTAACTGTTTTCTATAGCATCCTAAAATCTGACTAGTATTTCTGTATCCTTTATCATATTAGTTCTGCTGACTAATTCCTCTTACATTTTACCAAGGAGATACATTATCATTTGATATGTCATGTGAGAATAACGGAGAAGGAAGTAAGCATTTTAGTATTTTAAAAGTATTTGGGTAAACAAATAGTATTTTAAAAATTAGGTAAATTTTGGGAAGTGTTGGGTAGCCAAAAAAGAGATGGTGACAGGGATGGTACTGGTCTGGAACAGTACTTACAAATAATTAAAATAATACTTTTTAGTAGCACTTTTTTCCTTATGGATATATTCTCATATTCTTACCAATATCACACGATAAGAAATAGTTTTAATTTTGATCTGAAAATGGTTTAATGTTTGTAAAGGGTCACAAGGCTACCAGATAAATCAGATAAACCAAGTGAAGGATTGGCCACCTCTTCAGCAGCCTACAGGATGCAAAGGGCTTTCACAAAAAAAACTATTGGACATTTTTTCTTAGATCAGGATGTTTACTTAGCAGAAATCTTTGCAAATTTTGCCACTGACTTCTGAAAGTTCTTATCTGAGAAATTTTACTTTTTACTGTAATTTGTGGAAAATTTGCATACCTAATTAACTGACCTATTGTGTCACTGAATTGGATTTGGAAAAGATTATGTTACTTTTTCATTCTGATCCCTCATTTTCTATAACCTGTTATTTTCTTCTTGTTGTTTTAAATGTTGAAAAAGTTATTCATGAGTGGCGTTACATTGGTAATCTCTGAAAATGAGATTCCCCTATCTCAGATATTTGTGTTGATGGGCCTTACTTTGCAGGTCATGTGCAACGTGGAATTAGTCCAAACATGGACATGTACAGGAAGCACGAAGCACTTCTGAAGAGTGACATCAAACCAAGTTGACAGTTGTTTTTTTTACATAATTAGTAGCTTTTCTACTGGGGATTAGTTGTACAAATATATCAAGTACTAACCTATACAGGAACACCACCCCAGTATTTCTTCACTCATAAGCCTCTATGATTCATGGCATCTACAAAAAGAAGCTAAGGAATCATAAATTTCTAGCTGGGATTTGAGCCAAGGCAAAAACAGAAGGCTTAGCTGATGAGAATAAGGATTTAGGATTCTTGTCCTACAATAATTAATTATGAGTTTTTTTTAGTTCAGCAGGCAGCGGATCAGGACATGTCAGACAGAAGGCAATTATTTTATCTCTGCCAGTCAATGACAGAATCTTAATAAGGAATTTTCACAGTAATGAAAAAACTTTGATTATCATTCAAGAAAAAAGCATCACAAACCAAGAATTTTTTGCCTGTTATCTTCTCTGTGCCAACTTCTAACAGGAAAGCATTGTATTTTGTTATAAAGAAATCTGTGGCTTAAGTTACTTTAAATCAGTCACTTTTACTGCCTTCAGACTTACCATGAATGAAGACAAATTAAAAAACAGAGTAAGCAGAGAAAAATGACTGATGACACTAATGAAGTTTATCTTCTTATAAATCTGTGTCCTGAAGTTAGATTTTCTGAAAATATGTGAGCTCTGGAGTGAAGCTTGTACTATGTGTGGAATGTTCATAAACATGTTCTGTGTTGTGGATTCTGTGGTTTCCACTAAGAACCCTGGAAGCGTTCAAGGCCATGTTGGATGAGGCTGTGAGCAGCCTGCTCTAGTGAAAATTGTTCTCTGCCCATGGCAGGGGGGGTTGGAACTGGATGATCTTAAAGACCCCTTCCAAACCAAACCATTCTGACATCAACAACCAAATTCAGATGACTGTCATATAATTTCAGATCATAATATTCCTAGTTAATCAAAATTGCCTGTATTGCAGAATATACATCCTTGAAACATATCCAACTAGATAGTAACAGAATTGGGCTTAGATCAGTGCCATGTGTCTGATTTATGGACCAGATGCTAAGATAATAAGACAGGGAAGTAAACATAACTGTCAAAAATTGTAAAGCCTTTTCTATGCTATTGATATTTTTTTCAATGTGTTTTGAAAATAAAATAGCTCATAATGGTGATGCTAGAAAACACTCTTTTCATTCTAACAAAAGGCCTGCAGAAAAGATAGGCAAAAACTTTACTAGTGTTCTTGGCAACCCATTATGCCACATGTATTCTGAAGCAGATTTAATTTAAATTAAATAGAAATAAAAATTATTTACAATTGCACTCTAATGACTGTAATTTTCACACAAGCTGTTACTTACAGACACAGTATGCTGCACCTTGTAATAATATCTTTACTGGTTTTCTGTCTAGAGGAAAAAGTCTTGCTGCATATATTTTTAATCACTAGACAGAAACCTCTGGACTCCACTGGAAAGATTAATACAAAAGTAAAACAGAAAAATCAATTTTTTCTGTTATGATGGAGTTGATATATTTTGAACTGGCTCATCCACCAATACTTGCATTCAACAAAATGTTACCACGGTGTGTTCTCTTATCTAAGGGTACTTAATTCCACCAGGTTATCTGTATTAACCATTTAACCCACCAAATAGCTACTATCCTGCTCATTTAGTGTTGAAGCCAAAATATCTCCATTATAACTGCAAGTAGCTAAACTCTTCAGTGCCAGATGGTTTACAAATTGGTCTCATCACAGAGTAATGGATGTCATCACGTTCACAATTTGTTAATATTACAAATCCCTCTCCTCCTGTGAATTTATTATGACAGAGTTCTCTAATTTAATCTCCAATTTAGCAATTGATATGTATTAAAATCTATAATCAGATAAAAATGTAATAATTAGCAGAATATTAACATTTTTGCATTGTCAGCAAATGAATATCCAACTTGAGAGTCAGTGGAGGGATCAGCTGGAAACCAATGCTCAGTAAAAATCAGACTGGCTTTGGAAATGCAATTTTAAAGCATGGTAGGTGAGTACTCCAAAGTGGCTTTGTTTAGCTTCTTACCAAACACTGTAGGAGCATTCAACTATTCATGCCAAATGATCAAAAGTAAATCACAGCCTACCTTATGCCATGAAAGTTCCTCCCTGAAAAAGATTTATAACTTAGTCTTCATGTTCTTGAACATTACAATTTCAGTAAATTACTTGAGGGAATTTCAAGACTAATGCGTGATAACAGCACAAGTTTTATCTTTAGGAAACAGCTAAGTGCCATTTTGTGTCATCATCTATTTGGGACTGGGAAAACTTAACTGAGTAGATTTTAAAATAGTTAAAGAGTTTTCTGGCTTTAAAAGTTTATTTTAAAATTCTAAATGTATCTTAGGCTGCAAATGGTTTTCACACAGTCAGATGGGTAAATGATACACCTTCAATACTTTTTTACATTTGAAAATGCAGGTGCAACTATCATTTCAGAACATTCAATAATGTGGCCCAAATTTATAATGACAATCACATAAAAAAATTAATTGCTTGAAATTTACCAAATATTTTTTATTACTTTTTAAAAAGAAACCATACTTAGATAGGGATTAACTTCATCTTAACTTAAAGTGTAACAAAACAAGTGATATAAAAAATGTAGTAAAAGCTCTCACAATGAATCATAAAGTTCTTTAATTCAAGGTACTGCCTACCTGTGCCACTGCTGTCTTTGCAGGACAATAGAATACTGATATATGCACCTATTCTTGACACCATGAATAGTCTTTCATTTACTGAATGAAGGTATGTCTTCATTGTGGTTTTCAAAAATTATTGAGTAACCATGGACTACTGCTGCAACAGATACCAAATACACAGAGCTGATCTGCTAACTAGAGCTTGACTGGCAATTTGAGAGCACATTCTTTCAGTAAGACCCAGGCTTTTCCATTGTTGCTTCAATTCAAACTTGGTTTTGCTGGGAGACATCCCAGAGCTCTTGCCAGCACAATTTTAAAGACAGCACATGCAATGTATTTGTACCACCCTCCTTGAAGGGCGCAGTCCAGAGCTCCTTCCAACCTGTATTTTTCTGTGATTATATGGCCTATAAAATGTCATTCCTAGAGGTTTATTTTAATATTTCTTGAGCTGGATTATAAAGATGCACATATTTTCCCTGTATTGATTAATGTATGTCCTCAGCCTAGGTTTTCCAAAGCTGTTCAATGGTCTATATTACTTTATTTGTGATTTGAACATGTAAATATATCAAAGCCAGATAATACAAGACTTCCTGTGACATTTTGCAAAATCATTCAGATCACTTGCCTTCCTGATTTCAGATGAGTTACACTGAACACAGGTCAGTCTCTTGGTATATAATTTTCTGGTTACTGGCTTTCGTCATGTTCTGTCTCAGTCTTGTTACTTATTTATTGATTACCTCTTTCTCCAACTGAGACTAAGGCCGCAAAACTGATACTTTTTAGGAAGTGAAAGTCCTAATTGTTCCTTAATATAATTAAAGTACCAAACCAAGTTGGTTTTTCATGCTTGTCCTGCTAAAACATTTTTCAACAATTTTGACAGTTTCTTTTTCCAGTGAATAGGAATTTTCATTCTATTTTCTTCCTCTGTATTAGGCAGAATCTTTAACAAAGATGAATAAAAACAGCATGCATTTTTTTCTGTACTTCTGCAGCACCACAATGGTGGAGTAGATTTGTAATGATCTATAAGATCATTACACACCCCCACATGAAAGTGAAGTTGTCTATTTTCTTTTCAGATATTTTTCAAGAACTGGTAGTACCAAACTAAACTTTTAGTCTTTCTTCACTTGAGCTCTGACAGAAGGCCACATGCTTCTTTATGACAGCAGATTTTGCTAGTAATGGCCAAATGTAGAAACTGAGGAAGAAGATAGGAGCTGGATACCTCCAAGTTCCCAGTAAAGCTGGAGAGAAAACAAATTTCTTATCCTTAAAAAAAGATTTTCAGAGTTGCAAAAGAACTTGTACTGTGCTTACAGATGAAGACACAGCCTGTGGAATCATTCCTGAAAACATACAGGATAATTCCTTCTCTCATGTAGCTAATACTTACATGACAGAACTGCAGACTGTATTTAGAATCAGCACCTCTAGAAATGAAGGCTCATTGCTCTTGTGTTCATGTCTTTCTGCACTTCTTTATCTGAAAAAAAAAAATCCCTTGATTTCTTTTATGGCACCTGATATTTTCACTCAGGAAAATCTTTTGTTTAAATGTTCTGATATTTTCTAAGTTAAAAAAATCAACTTAAATACCACGAAGTGGAAAAAATATACATCCTTGATGATGATTCACAGCTTCATTCCTGTGAAATTATCTAAATGTGCATATGCACAGCACAAGGTATATATCTGAAGATGGGAAGATCATTTTCAATCAACAAAGAGATTTTTAAATTTGCAACAGAAGTTCTGTGTTTTCTCCTCTGGGTAAAAAGGGAAAACATCTCAAAGCAGATGAAGATGCTGAATATAAATATCAGAAATGCATCAAAGGAAGAAGGTTTGGGTAATTGCTTATAACAAAAACTCTAGGGACAAGAAATTATCAGTTTTCCTGTACTATTTGCCACCTAAGCAAAAAAAGCACCAATTTTATCACACTGAAGGAAATATTTTTCATCATATTAAAGACCTATGAGCTGTTTTATGGCACTGGTAAACAATCAAAGATTAATTTTGTCTTATGCAAATTTCTCATAGTTTCTCATTAAAAATATAAATAAATGGCTTCCCTTAAAGTAAGGAAAGGAGATCAATGCTGACACATGGTGCAACAACATTTGCTTATGTAGACTAATGAAATATTTTAAATGACAGTAAGAAAAGCTTATGTATGTAAGTATACATTGAAAACTTGAAGGATCTGTTACCTAACTTTATCAATGCAACTCTTTTTGAAGAACTGAAATGACCACAAAAAACTCAAGTGCTGAGTAAAATTGTTTATGATACCATGATTTTATAGGTTTTGCTGTATTTCTCTTAGTTAATCAATCTCTTGTCATGTTTTAGAAATTTCTATGTAATTTATTTTATCCTTAGCTGGTGCTTGGACTCTGAATTTTCAGTGTTTATTAACTAGGATTGTAATCGCTTTGTGCTCATACGTAGTCAAGTCTGAAATAATTGAAATCAGTAGGTAAAGAAAAATAAGGAAATGGCCAGACTTTTCTCCTCTTTTTTTTTCCTCTAGTGTGCAGTTAGAGATTATCCACCCTTCTCTGTTTCCACTGAAAAGTTTATCTATATTTCTGTTTGACTGTTTACATTTCTTCCTTTCTATCTCCTTTTCCTTTGACCTGTGAAGAGGAAGTTCACATTTGTACTTTCACACTGGCATTTACCTAATTTTTGGTTTCTCTCATTTCTGTCTTTCCCAGCTAGCATGATTTTTCTTCCATTGCAGATCTTGCTCTCCTGCCTCTTTCATGAAGTTTCTTACAGATACCTATACTTACTTCTTCAGCACAGGTCCATGTACCCCCATCTCAGTGCCTTTCAAGTATTCTTTTCAGTCTTTATTCCAGGACTCCTCACAAAAGAGATGATAGGGAGAAAGAAAAGGAGGAAGAGTACACAGGGATAATTATTCACCGTGAAAAATTGTTGTCATTTTTATCAAAGAGTTGCCTGAATTTCTTTACCTTTTGCAATAAGATGACTAATTTTAAGCAAAGGAGAAAAATAAATATGAGATGGAAAAATAGCAGATTTCCTGTAAAAAGCTCTGTGGAAATAACAAAGTGGGTAGTAGAGTTCATATTGGGCTTGATTACAAGTTCAAATTCTTGCTTGTATTTCCATATTACTGCTAAAATTATGAAGTCCTGTATGTAGGTATTTCATCCTAACATCCCTTAAAGCCTGCAAACTCTTAGCCCACTGTGGTGTTTGAGGCAGATTGGCATTATGGTCTGTTCATTTTCAACCTGCAGCTGTGCTTAAGAGATTGTGCCTGAGCTTTGGTTTGGTTTAGGCTTTTGCTTTTTTACTGCAGAGGCACCAGCAGAATAAATATACAGGTTAGACTTGTTAGATGAGGAGGACAAAAGAGACATTGGAGGGATGCATTTTGTGAAATGGGTATTGATTTGGTAATAACCTGTTTTAATTGCATGGTAGAAGGAAAATGAACACAATTATTGTTCTCTGGGTAAAGAAATGTCTTTTTTATGTTAAGAAACAATTCCTAACACAGAAAAAGATTTATAAAATTTTATGAGGATCTCTTAGGGATTTAAATGCAAATTAACCCTGATGTATTCTACATATGTTTCATGCCACATAACAAAATCTACCATTAGAGAAAAATAAAATACATTAAAAAGAGCTGCTTCAGCCTTCAAAACTAGTTAATCAGGTATCACAGCAGTGGAGATTAATCAAAGATTTCCTTAATTGCTAGTTAACTGGACTTTTTTTGAAATATATTGTTTTACTCAGTTGCAGTAAGCAGACTGAAAAAAAAAGACCACTGTGGTTTAGCAGAATATAGATTTCTTAAATGAGGTTAAAGTGAGGTGTTAAAAAAAAATCTGTGGGCTGTGGTTTCAGTAGAAAGTAATCTACCTCACTTCTTTCTTTTCCCTTCTCTTTTCTTTTTCCTGAAAGTTCACACCAGCAAGGTTGCTGTGTGGATACAGAATAAGGAAACTGGTCTAAATTAAGGTTCTTCAGTGCTTCTTAAAAGCTGCATTTCAACCAAAGACAACAATGCCAGCAAATATTAGCATGTGTTTCAGAACTAAACAGTAATTATAGCTCTGCAAATTAGAACCAACTCACGCAGTTTGGGCTTAGGTACTAGATAGTTAAGCAGGGCCTTTTCTGCAGAAGTTCTTTTGGATATGATGTGGTGTCTTTTAGATATTGCTGTTTATTTTGGATTACAATGTGTTTTGAGAGAGCTGAAGCACTGCCTTTTTCCTTCCTCTGTTATGGGATGTTGCTCATTGTGAAACTAGAAAGACAGAAAACCAAATTCAAAGATGAAATATGGTTTAAAAAATTGCACATATAAAGACACCTTGTCGAATTTTGGCCTTCCCTCTAATACCTGGGGGCTGTGGGCTCAGCAAAGTATCCAAGGGAGGTGTGTGGTATAATTTCTTTCCTCTTTTCCTATTTAATTAGAAAAAAAGAGGCCTAATTTATAGTCAATGTGGACTACCGCTACAGCTCTATAATTCATGCAAAATGAACTTCTGCTACAATGGTTTCTCTGAAAGCTATCTTGCAATAATTGTTCAAATTGCTTTTGTGTAGGAGTAATGTGGAAATTTTACCATTATGTTTTAATTGCTTTAATATAGGGAAGGCAGCAAACCCACAGTCAATTTCATATATTTTGTAACCCTTACTATTAATGTAATTTTTACTGTAGAACTGCACACAGATGGGTGTAACACATAGACCACATAGCAGTGATACATATCGCTTGGGTATCACTTTGAAGAACATCTATTTCCTTCCCATCTATGTGCTGTAGCCTGTTAAGTTTCTTTAAATATTTCTCACCCTAAACCCTTTAAATTTTATGATCTACAGTACTGGTTTTGCCTTTTAAAAAACGCCCAAAACACTTTGTACTGAAAAGTAATGTCAATTGGTTTTCTTCCACGTTTGCTAAATTCTTGAACTTTTTCCAGTTACACTTCTGGATCTCAGGCAAGTGCTGGAATGCAACCCACAGTTAAGATGTACAAAATTCATGCCTGTATTAACATTTCCTACTGGCTAACTAAGCAGCCTCATTACAGAATATGAATTTTACTGAGGAACTGGAAACTGACTCAGGTTAATAATTTGAGAGCTTCAATTTCCTTTATGAGTGTGTGCCTGAAACTGTGAAGGGTTTATAAAAACTATGAATGTGGTAACAAGCACATCCAGATAACATCCAGTTTATGTTGGAGAACTAAAAATATGTGTATGGAAGAATTGTAAACAGAAACAAAAGGTTCTGGCAGGGACTTCGGTTATGAACTGCCCCAAAGGCAAGGGTAGCTGAGGTTCTTGTTAATAGATCCCTTGGGGCAGATTAGAGTAAAACAACACGGAATGACCAGTATTTACAAATATGTGTGTCTGTAGTAGGTTTATTTTTTTAAAAATTGGTTGCAACAGGAAGGAGTTATGTAGCCATTTTGGTTATTATATGTAGAAATGCAACAGTATGTTCAAAGTGATGGTCACAATCTTTATCCCTTGCTGGAGGGGAAACCCATGATGCACAAAGTTCAACGGATAAATTAAGTTCAGGTACCTCCCCTGGGTGGGGGAGTTTTAAATTGTCTGATGTAAGGCCCCAGAAATTAGTCTGGGAGCACTTTGGGGGTTTTTCTGGTGCTTTATGACCCCTTCTAAGACATGCCAGTTATATCCCATCAGAAGGGGCATCAATTTGCCCCTTTCAGGGCAAATTTCAGGGCTATTTGTGAATATGAATATCCCAATACCTTCCCCAGGATATGGGGTGGGGGATTTTTTCATGTGAGCCAGTTGTATAAGGGAGAACATTGGCATGTTACAAAGCACTATCCCACCCATCAAGATCTGCTTCTTATCCTTAAGCCTTTTCCCTTACCTGGCTCAAAACAACTCCTTGCTGCTAAACAAATGTCGGTTTGTTGTGGTCATTCTGTGGCGATGCTCAACCCCTCTGCACCTGGGCTATTCTTCTGCAGATCAGATTTTTTGACACCACACATCCAAAAGCTCTCCTCCTCCCCCACTTCTGCTAGGGATGCAAACCCTGCCTCAGCAAAGCACCTGCTGCTCCTGCAAGTGGACAATTGTTTGAGTCACTGACCTTGAGCATTTCAGTCTCTCACAGTTTCTAATAGAGTTGTGCTGAGGAAAGAGATGAAAAAATATGTTATTTGATTTTAGTTTTGCTCCTTAAAAAAAAATCAAGAATCTAGTTAGTAAATATTCACCCATTAAGTTGTACAAAATTGTTAAAAGCAGGCGTTAATTTTCTAGAATGAGCAGCACTGCACACAGACAGCTGGATCCAGTGAGTAGATATCTGCTCTCAATTTCTAAGGAGAGCAAGAGAAATTTATAGCACTTTATATTTCCCAGGGTGAATGTGGAAGTATCTTGTGAGCTCATACACAATTTCCTTCCTATACTCAACACAAATTAAAATGCAGAAATTAAGGAAAATAAGTAGCTATTAGAAATCTTGCCTTTGTCAAAATATTGTTCATTCAAAGTTTCCTATTTATCGTAAATGTCACTCCAGTTTAATGATGGTCAAAAGTAGTTTGAAAGTAAATTGCATATGTCTCAAACACGCCTGAAACATTTTCAAAATTCTCATGAAGGCCACATTTTCTCTTGCCTCAGTTTCTTAATCTTTATTTCCAATTGTACTGACTAGTCCACAAGTAATCAATTATCAATATGTGGACACATCCTAGAAAGCTAATATATATTATCAGATTTTTGCTTGTTTGAGCTTATTCATACTGCATAACAAAGTGAGAATTTTTATAAATACACTGACGTATTGGCTGGGGACATTTAATATTTTCTGTAGAAATAAAACAGAGCCCACTAGCTGATCTAATGCACTTTGCCTGATGGAAAAGTCATTTTCTGTTTATAAAGACAAATAAAAATGCAAAAGTTATTTCAGAATGTAAAAAGAATTCACCTTCAAATTTTTCATTTATGAGGGTTCAGAATAAATATGAAAATATTGGAAAAAATTGAAATTAAATAAAATAAATAATGAATAATAATATTAACAAATGAAATAAAATTAAATTTGGAGGAAAAGCATGTTATTTTACAATAAAATCCTTTAACAAGTGCCTTTAACAAGGCACAATAACAAGTGCCTGTGTCTTATCTAATGAGTGCTTGATTATTTTGTTTTTAAACCAAGGATACTACAAATTTATTTTGTGTTCAACTTTTAGCAAATCAGTATTTTAATGTGGAAAATATTCATGGATAACTGCAAAAAACTTTTATTGTATTAGAAGAAAATAATTTGCTATATGGGTGAAATCTAGCCCTCCTTTCTGGCAGTTCCAAAAAAAATTACATGGAAGAAAATTTCTGGATTTTTTTTTCCTACCTTTGTGTTTATTGTTGAGAATTTTTTCTGCTTTTTTTTGCTTTTTTTTTTCCTTATGGCTGCTACTCTTGTATAACTCAGCCTGAGGTTTTCAAGGGAGAAATTCTAGGATGAATACTAATATGTGGGTTGAGAAATGAAGTCAGAGCAGTAATTAATATCAGACAAGCAGCTCAGATCCTAAGATTACTGTAGAGTTCACAATGAAGTAATAAAAATATTCTTAGAAGTTTAAGGAGATAAATTTTTAGTGCCGTGATGCAGTGCATGGATGCAAGACAAGTAAGTGTAGCACTAAAAGGGACACAGCAGCATTTTATTTAAGGTTCAGCATAATGGTAACTATGAAAGTAAAAAGCTTAAATAAATCTACAGAATTTTCTTCACAAGCTCTGAATCAAGTTCATTCTGCACTGTAAAATTTCGGAGTATCTTTTGACTTGCTGTTATTTCATTGTACATAATGAAGAAGGGGAGACATAATAAAGAAAATAAGATTATTTGCTTTTCACACTGTTAATTTTGGGGAATTGCACTTTGAAATATGTTTCTGAAAATATGGAACTGGAACATGTCTTTAATTTTCAGTTCCAAATCCCTGACCCATGATTTCCAGAGCAGTAGATTTTCCCCAGCTGTCAAACATGGCTATAAGTCTAACATTTCCAGTTATAAAATCTGTGATCAGTAGAGTCTCTCACTGAGAGCTGAGGATAGCTGTACAGCCAAGTCATTAACCAGAGACAGCAGTCTGTTGCTCCTGCTGGGCATGCACAGTACACATCTTGCCTGCTGGTCTATTACTTTCCCAATGACTCCTTATGTGCTCTCTTCCTGTATTTTATTGATAGGATACTTTGAATTCTCATGTTTGTTTTCATGGGTAGAACTTTAATCCCTCTTCCCCTTCCCTCTTTTGTAGTTTGCTATGCAAGACTGGTAGCAGACATTTTTCCCTCTGTATTTTCTGACTCCATTCATCATTTTCTAGAATCCTCAGTCCAACTTCCACTCAATTTCTTTTTCATCTATTTGTCTTGAATTTGGGAATCTGGATCACTTTATTGCAAAATTTTCTAGGTCTTTCTCCCATAAGAAGTCAAGCATGTTTTCCCTCTCCTTTTCCTAAGATCTCTCATTCTCCCAGCCCTGGAGAAAACTCCTCATTTCTTCTGCTTTTTTTTGCCCCCTTCCCTTTCAGGACCTGTCATGGGCTCTATGAGAACTTAGTTTCCCCTATTGTAGTATTTTTTAGGCAGAGAGATATTTAGGATACCAGTGTCTTAAATTTTATTGAGACAGTGATGGACCATTAGAAAACTCTATGACCTACTGGGAATTACAAATACCCCTGCTAGGGTGCAAAATCCTTAGCAGCCATGTCCATTAATTTTTCATTTCTGATTTTCTTCTACAGTCCTTCATAACTGTCCATCACTTATTTTTCCATTGTTTTGGAATACTGTTTCACTGATCATTAAACACCCTGCTCTGCTAAACAATGACAATAATCTATTCTTTTCTGTTCATCACCCTTTCCTTCACCCTGTTTTCTTTAAGCTGATGTTTTTCATTGCAACAATACTGGCTCAATAATCTTGAACAATGCAGATACAGTTTTCTACAATAAAATATTCATGCATTACACTGGTGTTAGTGTAAATACTGTGCCAACAAAGCAGCATTCCACTTCACTTTGTTCTGTACTCGTTCTGTTGAACAGAACTTAAACTTCATTTTAGTAAAAGCAGTAACTTTATGCTCAGTTGCAGAATATTTCTTGAAAAGCTTTCATACATTAGTGTTTTTGCTGTTTCTGGAGGTACAGAACATCCACATTTCTCAGCCATGGAAGATCAGCAACCTCTATAACAGAGGGAATATTTTTGACAAGTAGAAAACACTGAGTGAGCTTGTTTGTGCACTGAAAGTGTAGCACAGCTAGCCTAGGGTATCACAGCTCCCTGTTAAGCATCTATACCTAACTTATCATCATCTGATGTCTTCTCTCAATTTATAACGTGAACAAAAGTTGCCTGTTCCATTAGAGTTCTCTGTACTTTGGTTAGGTATCTGGGGAATAATTGCAGTCATCACCATCTCAATTCCATGCAACAATACTTGTCCACAGTTTGGGGTCTTTTGCTTGTAATGCTCCAACCCGAGACTGAGAGATCAACCCTCACATTACTTTCTGTGTTCTCTTTCTTGATCATTGGCATAGACACCAGGCTGGATGGGGCTTTGAGCAATCTGGTCTACTGGAAGGTGTCCCTGCCCATGGCAGAGGGCTGGGACTAGATGGTCTGTAAGGTCCATTCCAGTTCAAACCATTCTGAAATTCTATATTAAAGCATAATAAAAAAACCACCACATCAATGCACATATTTTGACTACATAAGATTAAAGCCAAAATATAGTGAAATCTAATAAAAAAACCTTTCAAATTAATTCTTTTTCCATCACAGTTCTTCTGTAATTAAAATTGCATTATACTTGATAGTCTGATTACTTTAGGGTTCTATTTTTCTCCAAGCATTGCTGCAAACTTCTACAGGCAATAAGATATTGGAGAACAAAAAGACCCTCCTAAAGCACTTAAAAAAACCCAAAACAAACCATCTTGGCTATTAAAACACCATTACGCAATGTTCTGTCATTAAGAAATAGTATAAATCCCTGTTTCTTTCCATCAGAATAGGAGCTGTAAGCACTGTGTCTGATGGAAAAACAAGATGTGGGTGGTTTTGTGAGCTGTGTTTGTGGGAGTTACAAACTGAGTAGTTTTCTGATTTTTAGAACATTATTTTAAGGTTGAAAAGTTCACCCAACATATGCTGAACAACTTGAAATATAGCCATTACATTTTCTCAAACTTTCTTGCTTTTACTACAGATGCTTTAAAAGTATAAAAGCTTCAAATAACTTCTTTTCCTTTTGCCACATTCCTCATTCCTTCAACATGGGAGATGAATTTACTTTCTGCCTCACAAGTTTTCTCACATTTAAAAGGTTCCCATCTGTCACACATACATTTTTCCTAAAGATTAACTTCTTCCTTTTCTTTCTATCTTTCATATATCTCCTTTGTCTTAAACAGGAAAATATTGAATTGTTTTCTTTTGAAAATCCTGCTTTAGCTATTCCTGCTGTTCTATTGCTGAATTATAGATAGTTTATGGATTTTTTCAGCATCATCATAGGCCATTATTTTGTTTCATCTCACATGCTAAATGGCATAGAGATTTATTACTTACTGACTCCTCAAAATGTTCTCACTTGTTGATATGCAGTATTTGGATGGTAGCTCTCAAGGGACAATGCATGTGCAGCATTCACTGGAAGGAGATATCACATTCAAAAGTAATTTAGTGCTCCTGAAAAAAATCAACATATTTGATTTATATGGCTAATTGAAAAATATAGTTTAGAATCAAGTAATTTTTATGTCTCTTGGTTTGCCCTTCCAGATTTTGTATTGTTGCCATTTTTAGACTAGAAAGGTAATTAAGATTTTGAGTATCTTAGCAACTACAAGTCATCCAGAACTTTAGGGAAACAGGATTATTTACCCTACTCTAATGGATATAACTGTTTATCTGTTTGAATACAAATTTCAATATTGTTTATGGATCCTCCATTTTCGTGTGACCATTAAATATTGCATATTATATAGCTATGTCTTGAGTGTTCTCAGCTTTGAATAACAGATGGTCATTTTAAAATTAATAAAATAATTCTAAAGACAAGGGCTTTTTCTTTAAGCTTCATGCATTGAAAATAGTAAGGGGTTAAACTGTATGTTTTTTAGTCTTAAAAATGACCTTTGCGCTATCTTTTAGGTCTTATGAGGTGTCATCTCATGAAACTGTGTCTTTTATTTGCTTAAGGCCTTACAGCAGTACTCACTAAAACTTTCTTATTTAAAGGAAAAATCTGTTAGTCTTCTGATCGATGAATCTCCTTTTCAAAATGCTAGTAGGCAGTTTAGCTAGGAAAAAACCCTTTAAAAATTCTCATGAGGGATAAGCTTGGAAAATATTTTCTGAAATGATGCCACAGTAAGCTATGTAATTCAATAGTTTGTATAATTAAAGAGTTATATGTTGATAACTTTTGCCTAACGTTGTGAGATTTTGCATATGTTAACAAGACTCAGTTGTGAATCCTTGTCTAATAATAATAGTCTTTGACACTTGTCGAGTCTTGTTCTACAATGCTTGCTATGTATGCTAACATTACAGTGGAATTTGCATGATTCTTTAGTATTGTTGTGCATCTTTGTTAGGTGACTGCAGATATATCAAGTTGGCAGCAACAGTGTCTTGAAATTCTTTGCTCATTTAGAAAATGCTTATGACAGTGTTTTCACTGGGCAGAAAAACTATTTATGCAAATATCAAAATTCCAATTTGATCTTTGCGTGAATAATATTTGTTTCCATTTTACCTGGGAACATTTTAAATGCATTTTATTTCTAGTATCAAATTATTTTGAATGGAAGCCTGACACTGATGCCTGGGATTTTGGCCGTCATTTGTATAAGGATGTTCAGAGTTCATGCACAAGACAGATTCAGACCTAGAGCTATGGTCTCTGTCACACAAATATTATAAGTTACAGTCTGACTGTTTCAGGTAACAGTAATCTCATGAATCCAGATGGAAACAACATGCTAATAGCTTTTGGGGCTGATCACTGTGACTGGTTTGCTACTTTTTGTATGAATGTTGTGAAACAACCTCGGGCTCTTGTTATGATCCTTCTGCCTCTTTTGAAACCACTTTTAATAGACTTTTAGTGATGAGACTAGATGCAGTTGTTATGAGAGTTTTGACATAATTTTGGGCATCCTGTGACTTGTTTATCTTCAGTGTTTTAAAAAGACTATAGTTGAACTGCATTTGTAAGTTATCTGAATAATATTAGAGTTTATGTATTTTTTTGTTATGTTGTCACTTTCACAAGATAATGGCATTCTTTTTTTTTTTTTTTTTTGAAATATTATATTTAGAGGTGCTATTAGACTCATGGTCATTTATACAAATTTTTTAAGGTAGCTCACTTAACATAAGTTATGTAATTCTGATTCCACATGTAGTGGCCAGGAGATATTTTTAATAGCATGAAGGCGACCTTGTAACTGTGTATTGGGCATCACAAATTGAGATCATGATGGGGAAGCCATGGAATATTTCTGTGTTTTTAGGTGAATGCTGCTTATTCAACAAGCATGGTAGTTGAACCAAAGAGGATCTTGTTTTTAAGAATCCTGTTCTTGCTTTATCTTCACAAAGTAAAGTCCATTCCCACTAGATATGGTTTTTTGTGGCACAGCATATTTACCTTTCCTGATCCATCAGTAGAAACAGGCGGTGACTTTTACAAGTGAGTATCATTGCCTGAGGCCAAGTGGACTCACGGTTGACATTGCTTCCTATTACATTTTCAAAACAAACTGGATGCATTCCATGAGCTCAGATCTATACTTCAGAAATACCTTGAGCTTCACAGAGGTATGATAATAATTCTACTAGCAAATTTTATACTATAATTTGACAGAGCAGCTACAAAATGAGCTTTTCTCATTATCAACTGCTTATCACTGATGTTGTAGGGCTGAGAGAAATCTTGGAAAGTATAGTGAACTTGACAGCCATGATGGACAGAACAGGGATATTTTGCAAAATTTTAAAAGCCTTGTGGGGATTTTTTTAATAAACATCTTATACTATTTTTTTTGCCAACTGTTGTCAAGAGCAGCCAGATAGTAGGCCAGATTACTTGAATGAAATGTCTCTCAACAACTTATCTTCTTTTGACTAAGATCTTTATATTTGCTGATGAAATACATTTTATGCCATTCTAGTGTAGTATCTTGAGAGTCAAGGCTCATCTTTAAATCATTTTCCAGAGAGAAAAATGATATATATTTCTATCTTATAGCACCTCATGCCTGAAGCACCAAGAGGAGCAGGGCAATGAAATAAATTAGTTTCTGAAGTTTCTTTTGGAAGAAAACTTCCCACTTCTGAAAGGCAATTGAGTCTTTTTTGGTGATCATTAACAGGCCCTCTCCTTTTTAAAAGACACACAAAGAATATATCCTCTCTGTGGTTAAAATACTGGATTCTGCAGAACATGGGGATAAGTGGACTGACTGCTGCACTGTATCTTGTGGGAGATTGATTTTTTAGTGACTACAGTTAAGTTTGAAAGACAGCAGAAAGTTGAGAAATGTCAGCATTTGGTCCTTCTGCCATTCACAGTTTCATTGTCTTAAGACCAGAAAGTCAAAGCTAGAATTTGCAATTCCTGAGTAATATCACTAACCACAGAGTCCTAGAGTAACGTTCCTCTTATTCTACCTCCTAATGTCCCCATGGCTCTTCTTCCCACAGCTGCAGGATTATTTTAATTTACTGTAAAAGGCAGAAAGGGGGATACACAGGATTATGAATTCTTCTTTAGCTTGCATGCAAAACCATCTCATTTGTTTTGTCATCTTTATTAACCATCAATAAATTATTGTACGACAGAAAAAGTAAATGCCCAACATCAGACCTATAGTAAGACGTTTTGATCTTACTAAATGAGGGCAATCTCATTTTTCCTTTTGAGTCATAAAAGCTGTTTCTGTGTCTTATTCTTCTGACCATGCTGACAGGATCAGCAGCCTCTTTGTCTCAGCAGCAACAAGAGCTGGGAACTTAAAGGTCTTTCTGCATCCATCTGGAATTCACCACAGGCTGGTCCTTGTATGACCGTGCCTTCTCTGCTCTCCATTTTGAAATTCATTTTGGAAAGCCAGCTTTCAGATGTATCTATGAGAGGACATTAACAGTAGCTTCCAGTGGTTGCTATTAGGAAGGTAAATCCCATATCAATTAAGAACTTTTGTACTTAGTTAATTGTAGTGACAGTATGCTTGAATACCTGGCATTATTGAAGATAAAATATTGAAAAAGGACTGCAATTGAGTAAATAGCTTCTAGCTATTAGTATGTGGGAGTAGAATATTGATCAAATAAGTGAAGTAAATGTTCTAGCAACTTTGAAGGGTGGCATAATAAAGAAGGGAATCTAAGTAGGGGCTCAGAGGTAGCTAAAGAAATATTTTTAACACAAACATAAAACATTTAAGTTCTTTTTAAAATTTTTTTTACCCTTTGTACCTGTTAAATTATAGCACAACCTACTTGGATTTGTGCAGCTCTCCATACTTTAATATTTAGAAGATGCACAGAGTTAATGCAATAAAAGATTAATTTAAGAAGATAATTTTAATATTAAAGTTAGACATGAGATACTGTTTCTTTTATTATCCTTGTCAGTATTTACTTCTGAGATAGAATTTACAGACTCAAGTTAGTAACCAATCAAAACAAAATTGAATTAAAAATTTTAGCTATGTGTCCCAATAATAATGTTGGATTTAACTCTTACTGTGAAGCTGCTTAGGATATTTGTTGAATTTTATAGGGAAGTAAAGGAATGAGTTTCAGTTATTCTATAGAAAAATAGATTTCTATTTTCAAGCACTGATTTTCATATGAGATACACAACAATTCTGTTAAACTTTCAGAAAAGTCTACTTGTCACCTGAGAAATGAACTGGGTTATTTTGCATAAGCAGGATTTAGAACTTTTATATATATGGCTTTGACAGTGCTTTAGTAAATATAAGGTCACATTATTAAAATAATTAATTATGAATAATAAGTGATAGCTAGCCTGAGATCTCCAGTTTTCAAGGAAACAGATCATGGGGAATATCTCACAGGAGAAAAAAACCCGTCTGATTTTTTGACACATAGGAATCAAGAATTTTACACTCTAGGAAAAATGTTTTTAAAGAACTGTCAGCTCTCTGGTAAATTTCAATGTTACCAATCATTCATAACTGTTCTGAATAAGCCAAAAACAAATTTAAAAAATCAACTCTCAAATATTTTTTTAACTCAAGAGTATTCTGAAAATGTAACAAAATAGGTATATGCTATTTCAGACTAATCCCCAGGTTACTTTCAGTCATATCAAATTAAAGGTTAGTCTATACAGTTTGCAGATGATTTTTGGAGCTTTAATTAATTATACATAAAGCTTCTCTCCTGAATTCTGACTGCATTGCTTAGTAAGACACAGATACCCTCCCTTCATGTTTGTCAATATGATGAGCATAATTCACTGAAAAAGTGTTAATTCTCTGGAGATTTCCAGTCAAAGACATCAAGTGTTGGTGAGGGGATTGAAAATAAATCACCTTAACTGAATTTCTCTATTAATAGAAGTTTCTAGGTGTTTGTAACATTTGACTTCCAAAATTATCATTAATATATACTATTGTGGCCAAAGAAATATGAAGTGCTTTTTATCAGATATATATTGCTGATAAAACTAGTAATGCAACATTCTGAAAGGTATATACTGCCTTCCAGGAAACTAAATAAATGGCTTCTGGATTAGTTTAGAGGTATCGCAGGGAAAAACTCTGGAGTCTGTGTGAAGTCAGGGTGCACAGATTCTGCAGGGTTGTTTACTCTAACTGGAGAACAAAATGTGAGGGTGAAGTTTACAGTCACAACAGCAAGCAGTCTTTTATTAAAATACTCATTAGCATTCTGCCTCCAATAGTGTTTTTAGATTTTACAGTAACATCTGTACAGACCATAATGCTCAAAGCCCAGTCTTGCCTATCAGCCAGAGTTGCCTTCAAGGCACAGGCAGAAAAAATGGCAGCATTTTCACTGATGTAGCATTTCCTGAGCGGTTCCCAGAATTTATATCTGCTTCCACATGTCCTAGGGCAATTGAGGACAGGGGAACTGAATGGAGTGAGCTGTTGGAAAGAAAGAAGAGAGAAACCTCCATTCAGAGCCTCTGTTATCCCTTTTTCTTCCACATGTCCTGTTATCTGCACTGACGCCTCTCTGTCCTCCCCCATCCTACCCCCATTTGTTTGTCCCAAAGCCAGTGGGGCCAGGGTACAGGAATTAAACTCTCCTAAATGGATTTCAACCACAGACAGCTGCTTCTCTCTTCTGTGATGTATAACTGCAGTGAAATAGAAATCTCAGCCTCCCTTACACTCAAACTATGAAAGAATATTGGCAAGCTTCTCATGAATTCAGTTTCAAGGAGTGAAGTCCAGTTTTTGATAGTCCATGGTCTGCATAGTTAAGATGAATGAGAATTGATTAGAATCTTGCTGAAGAGAGCAATGTACAAGAAGTTAACACCCATGCTGCACACAGAACAGACAACAGCAATACAAAAGGCTATTTAACAATTCAGTATTATGTAATTAAAAATATGGACAGTTGTAAAAGTTTACTGCCTGCTACTCACTCAGTCATTGCTGAAATTTTTGATGCAGAAAGGAAACAAAATAAATTGAAAAAAATGGAGATGATTTTGGTTTTGAGCCCAGTTTTCCACAGATGAATAAAAGTATATGGAAGCAGTCTTCTGATCGATGAGATTATACTTCCTCTTAATTTGGCTATCAGAATGCCTTTTGTACTATTGCCCTTAACATGGCCTCCAAGGTTCTATCAAGCACATACTGAAATTTATTTTAATCATTACAACATAATATGGTACAGAGGAGAACATTTTGATGAACTGTGGATAATCCTTCTTTGTTCCCATGAAAGAATTTTATAGTCTGCTTCATTTAATACACTCTGCTTTTCCATAGCAGTCTTTTTAAGGAATGTAATTAAGATTAGTGACTAGCTTTTCCTGAGGAAGAAAAAGTAAAATGCACATACATTTACAGAAAGACGCAACAAAAAGGGATTTTATTGTCTGGTCTTTTTCTAATTGCAACACTTTATGGGGTTTTATGTCTTTTTACATTGTGTGCTTTCTGTTTCTTCATCATTAACCATTTTAGCATCTTGCCACAGCAATAGCTATTATGGAAAATGGTAGCATAAGTACTAAAATAAGTACTAATTTTTTAGTTCTGAAAAAAAGATAAAGATATAAATAAATTTTAAAAAAATCCCTTCGGCCCATCCTAAGACTTTTCTTTCTTGCCTGTACCTCAAATCTAGAGATTTCACTGAGTATAAACAATAACAGTCTTATGAGTAAGAATCTTTTTAAAGAGTTCAGTTCCAGGTGAGTCATACTCTGAATCACACAAAAGTAGAGTATCAAATAGCTTTCCTCCTACAAAATACATTGGAAATAAAAAAAAAAAGGGACTAGAGAATGAAAATCAATCTTCTCATTTCACTGTATTTGCATATGAGAAAAACAATAATATCCTATTATAGTCTTCCTCCCTGTGAGCCTGTAGAAAACCCATAAATTAGATTACTGCTTTTAATCTATGTTAGCAGAAGGCCTAAGGAAAAAAGATAAAGGAAGAATCCTTAGAGAAAATTTTGGTTTCTGTCCTGAGTATTTAAGGGAAATGCTCCCCAAACAGCTGTAAGCTGAGAGGAAGCCCAAAGATCAAATAAAAACCCAAAGATAAAATTTACAGAGCTGCTTAACTGACGTGATAGTCACAGGGATGCCAGGACATCTAAATATCTCAGATGTGCTTAAAAAACCCACACAGGCCAGATGAAAAGAGCTCTCAATTCTGACAGAAAATATAGGAATTAGATACACTATGAGTTCAGTTCTGCCTCCATTACTTAGTGCACAATTATTAACATACTATGTTCATACTGTGCCATGGGATATATCTTGAACACTTGTGATCACACCTAGTGCCTTTTAAAATAATTTTAAAATTGCTAAGTAATATGTGTACCAAATTTTCTTATTTTTGTTAAATAAGGACACTGCCTCTGTCCAAAAAAAAAAAAAATAGAAAGAAAGAAACAATGATTCTATATAAATGGAGACATAAAACAAAAAAAATTTAAAGCATGAATTGTCTTATCATATCCTCTTTGAACACATTTGCACAAAAGCTACTGATATTTGCTGATGTATTGTTGATTCCCTAAAGACAAAATAGCTTTTAGGACAAGATAAACATATTTTGTTCTATGAGCGAGTATTTGTAAGATGGATAAAAAAGAGATTAAGTCCTTGGGAATTGGATTAAGGGTTACCAAATTTTTTTAATTTATCTGGTTGGTATTATATACCTTCTAAAATAAAGATAAATGTTTCTTGGATCTAAACTCTCCAATAACAGACCATTTTTTTTTTAAATTTTTAAGCTAACATTCTCAATATGGAATAGCTATTCTCTTCAGAGAGTAAGATTTGGAGACCATATATTAATGTGTGTTGTTCTCAATATTGTCATTAGTGCTGCTCTAAATAAGGGCTTATATAACTAACACCATAGTATTAAAAGCCAAATGAGTTGTTAGAAGACAATGTGTTTAATTCTGACCCGTTATGTCCTTCTCCTTGACCTGGTTGGCAGTGTGGTGAACCATCTGAAGAAACAGAGGAAAAGTTTGATTTATATTTTATTTCATTGTTTAAAATAGTGGCATTTTTATGCATAAAAATTTTTCTGGGTGAGGTCCCTGAATGACTGCCTCAGGGCCCCGGCTGGCAGCAGCTGAGCAGCATTTTTCCGTAGTTTTGGTTGCTACTTAGAAGGAGTCTGAAATTTTGGCTTGGGATGGCAATTCAACATTGCATATAATTGCATGTAACTGGAAACTACTGCTGAGAGTAGGATTTGTGTGGTCACATCTCAACACAGGATACCAACTGACATCCATTATACTCAACATATCAAATTCTGCTTTTTGCCCAGAACTGTCTGTACACATCAGTGATGCTGTATGGAGTTAACAGCTCCACTGCAGGGCTCCTTTCAATGGCATAATGAGTCCCTTACATCCATTTTAGCTATTGTTTGCAAGAACAAGTGATCTGTAGAAAGAATTGCTTAGAGCTCGGTTTTGAGGTGAAATTTTTTGAGAAAACCAATCAAATTTTAATGAGATGAACATAATTAACTGAACTCAATGAGAACATGTAAAAACAACTGAAGTTTTTGTTACCTGGTAATCAGGAACAAACTGTGTCCAAAATTATCTGAAACCTGTCAGGTCTTCAAAGACATCAAGTCCATCAGAAGATGGAAAAATCATCTTCAGTGCTTAAAATGTCCTCATTTCTCCCAGTAGGAAGAAATAAATGAATGTCATCTTACTTTTGCTTGGCTACCTCACAGAACAAGAAATGGGAGATTTTAGTGGTCAAAAATGAGGGAAAAAAACAGACTTGAAATTATAGAAAATATTTCCTACCTCACCCAGAGTATCTGAAAGTGAGGGTTAGGCTGAGACAGTCAATCGATTATGTCCATCTTCCTGAGATGTCAAAAACATTCATGGCAATCTGACAGAGGTATCTGATTGACATGTCTGTAAGGACAGCAGAGTGGAGCAAGTGTACCTGATAAATGGTTCGAAATTTGTCTCCCTTGCCATGCCTATTTGCTAGTTCTCTAGCAATATATGTTTTATAGAATTGCAGATAATTTTCAAATTATCTAAACTACTAGAATGAATAAAAACTGCAACATATTTGTGTCCTAGAATCTTCTGAAAAAAGTTGCATTACTCAACCTCACTGTCTTTGTTATTGATCATTACCTTTTAGTAGACTTTTTCATTGAAGTATGTTGCTTTGTCATTTAAATATGATCAAGCATTCTTCACAAGCATGTAAAAATCTTCTTTGTTAAACATTGTTCAAAGTGTAGAAAGACAGCTGCCAGTCTCAGGAAAGTTTTTGGTTTTTTGTTTTGTTTTTGTTTGGTTTGGTGGTTTGTTTCCTGGGGTATTTTGGTTGCTGTTGTTTTGTTTTTTAATATTTCTGTTATTAAAAACTGATAATAATAATGTTTTGACATTTTCAACTATTTTCTCTTTCCCTTTTATGAAGTGTATTATTTTTTACTTCCAAAACCTTATGGACTTCTAAGTATATATGATCTTCTACTTTTTAAGCTAAAAAGAGCTGATATAACATTTCCTATGTTGCATTGAAAACAGGATAAAAAGAAAAAAAAATAAAAAAAGAAAAGAAAATCCGTCTATGCACATGCGCAAACGTACATACATACATTCAACACTCAAAATTGTAACCTTTTAAAATCCTATTTCCCAAGGAACTGTGTTGGAAGAAGAAGGCTTTAAAGTTGTTGAAGAGAGATTATCCCAGGCCCTTTTTCTCTGAGAGGTAATAAATAATGTTTGTAGGTAGGTATGAGAGCATGTAGTCACACTGTGACTGTTATAGGTAGGACTTATTGAACCCATGACAGACTACAAGTTACTTGAGGATGAGATCGTATATGTTCATAGGGAGAAAAAAAGTTAAAGGGCATGCCTGTGTTAACAAATGCAATTTCAAATGCATAATTATTCCAGCTGGCATTTATAAAAGTATTCAGAAAAAGGAAAGATGAGACTTTTTTAGACACTCTTCCTGAAGACTTCAGTAATGTTTTTTTTTAAGAGATGACTTACATAATGATTTGACAACCTGAGAGCCTTCAGTTTCCATGCAACTTTATCCCAAATGCTAGTTTGATACTTCCCTCAAGTTCTTTGAATATGATATGAATGCATTTGCATTTAATGAAAGTATCATAATAACGTTGAGTTGGAGTCATTGCCAGACCTATTTGTTTTAATGTAAACAAAAGCATGTGATGTCTTCACCATCATGTTAAGACCTTGATTCCATAAAGTATTGATAGACATGAGCTTGAGATCTTAAGCCATGTTAAACAAGAAAGGAGACTGGCATGATTAAAATCAATTACATGCTTAAATGTTTTTCAGGATCAGAGCCAGCATGGTTAGCAGTCATCATCATACTAGAGATAACTGATTTTGTATTGCCTTTATATATCTTCTGTGTTTTCCTGCAAGACACATGTGACTATTCTTTATTTCTCACTCTGACAAATGTTAGCAAGTAATTGAGGCCTTTTTCCAGGTCATTCAAGAGCTTATATGCTGTTGTACGGTTAGTCACAAAAGCATTTTGGGTTTTTTTTTTCTGAGCTGGCATTAGAAGCTACTCCGACACTGACTTCCTTGCCTAGCTTCTTTTTCCTTTGCCTTCCCTCTTGTCTCCCACCTTATATCTCATTGCTGATTAGAAAAAATAGACTTAACTGTTAGTACTGAATTTAATGCATCAAGTTATATAGTATAACTTGAAAGTACCTGATTTTCTAGCAGAAAAGCTGCATCTACTTTTTTTAGAAATAAATTTTTTCAGTGTATGGTAGGTCCCTAACTAAACTTAAGAGAACTCCTTTCATTGCATAGTTTTCTACCCCTCTCTACAAAAAAATAATTTCTGCATTTTTCTCTTTAGCTTATAGTTTGCTTCTAAAGGGATTGATAGATTTTAAAACTTATATTGAAATTAAATAAAAAAATTACAATATTCTGGAGTAAATGCTGCTTAGTATGGGAATATTCTTAGAATATGAACAATATACATCTGACTTTTACAAGTTTGGCTTTCTAATATAAACTAGCTTTCTCAACTTCTTTTGTAGTGATTTTATAAGTGGTGTTTCACCACTGTGCAATTCACTTCACCTCTCTTTTTTCAGACTATGTGATGGCTTTCAGATTATAGGCTGTATTCCCATAAGCATAGTCACATCTAAGGTCTTAAATATATCTAACTTATTCCCCACATCTCACTTTCTGAAGTGACAGCTATTGAATAGCAATCATTCTGATTTCTAAATATCCTTACAGTCTTATAAGAAATTAGGTTTGAAGCTTTTTTCTCTTTCTAGTTTTCAGATTTCTTCAGGCCACAGGCTAGGACTTCTTCCATTCAAACCACTCACATTGTAGTGAAATAAAATGCTTATTTACATAGCATTCATCTTATTTTCCATATGTTAATCCTTCTAATTTCTCCAGGAATTATGTCTAAATCTAACCTTTCTTCTGGCAAGGCTGCTTTCCTTCTTGTTTATGGTATCTCAAATTGCTCAGTGTTTCCCTAGACATTGGTTGTTTCAATTTACAATATATGTCTCAGATCACAGTACAGCCTAGGCGGGGGGAAGGGGATGCATCACCACAATGTGATACAGCAAAATCCTTTAGAACCTTGAGAAAATTCACCTGATAAATTCCTTCAGTACAACCAGTGTACTAAACAAGTGCTTTTCTAGACTGAGAAGTTAAATCACAAGTTATTATATAGCATTAAAATGTAATTGTGTGTATGATTTGATGCTCCATTGTATATAGTCTTGAGTGCATATGTAAATCTATTTATTTGTATCAAATCACAGTTATATGTTATTCCATATTTTGTAACGCCTTTTGTGAAATATTTATCAAAACACATTACATATTACATATATAAGTATCTTCCTGGCGTAAATATACTAAGCATTTAACCAAGTATTTTATTTTCAATTTCTTCTCATTATGGAATAAGACAGTCATGTTCATCTGACAATGACAAAAAATGACAGATAAACCATTTTGAAACACATACAGGACATTTTCTGTACTTGCAAATCTAGCCTCAAACTGTCTGGCCTTCTTTTTTTAAGTTTATTAGATTATATAATATCTATTTTGCTGCCCACTGTTTCCTCAAAGAATATTCTGATTTATTGGTCTACAAATATGTTATTTCCTTCTACTCAATACTTTTATCTGAGTATATTTTTTCTCTGGCACATCAGCTTGCATTTACAATGATTGAATGAATTTCTGTTTGTTACCTGGAGACATCTTAGAATTAAAAACTCTCCTGCCACTTTGTTGTTTTTTTTCTCTTTATCCTTATATCTGTAATGCCTCCCACTTTTGCACTGTTCTAGAATTGAACCTGTTTGCATTTCGCTTTTAATTCAGATAATTCATTAAAATAACAACTTGTGTCAAATATACAAAAGATGCTCAAAGATCACTGAAATCAGAAAGCATTTTCCTTCCCTAGTTATGACATTAGGCATTGTGCCTTTTATTTTTCGGTGTCTTTGCTTTTGAATTTCCTGAATTATTTGGGCAAAACTAAAATACAAATGGTGAAGTAACCAAAGGCATTTATCAAGGTTATTTATCTAGGTTTGAACCACAGAATCAGGAGGTCTCTCACAATTACAGCCATGATGAAGTTTTGGGTTACAGTCTTAAAGTAATTACCTAAACAGATACTCAAAATAGAATAGAGAAATATTCCTAGGGACATGTCATTGTTTAGCCCCAGCCAACAGCAAAGCTCCAGGCAGCTGCTCTCTCATTCCCTCATCAGGGGGACCAGGGAGTGAAGTGGAAGGGTAAAAGTTAGAGAACTCATGAGTTGAGATAAAGACAGTTTAATAGGGAAAGCAAAAGCTGGGCACAAAAGCAAAACAAAACAAGGAATTCATTCACAGCTTCCTATGGGCAGGCAGGAGAGCAGAATCCCACCATGTATGATGGTGACTTGATTTCATGAGGGGAATCTCTGATCACCTCATGAGATACAGCAGAAGGCTTTGCATGGAAGGAGTAATAAGTATCCCTTTAATAAGCATCCCTTGATATCATATCTTGGTCCAAGATTTCTCTTGATTGAGAAATCCCAGCATAAATTCATATGAGAAGAATAAGCTTACTCCTATAGCAGAAATTATTAATTAATAATGAATAAGGAATTGTTGTAGGTGCTCATCATGCAGGTACAGAGAGGTCACTGATGAGTGCTAGAACAGTCCAACAGAATTGGGAACAGAAGGGGTCTTGCTGAAAAAGTTCATTCTGTATTTGACTGCAAGGTCATATTCTTAGCACAGCTTTTCTGCCACTATTATAATGACGCACCTATGCACAAGACTGTGTAATTTTAGAGCATCAGAACACGTTGAAAAAATTGTTGGGTCTGGTCTTGCCCAGCTGAAAAAACTTTCCAGGAAAACTCACTCACTTGAGTATATTTGTATTGCACTTCATAGCAGCCTAAGTGGACTGCAGACCAAAAGCCTGCCAATGCAGCCACAGGACATTCTGTGTTCTCCAGGACTTGTAAAACCTTGACTGCCTGAACAGAGCGTTTTAGCCTGTGAGAGCTGTCTGGCATCTGTCCCTGAAATGGTGTATCACACACACAGAGCCCTGGAAGAGGCAGCTCAGAGTAGTGCAGTAATCATGGACAAAAATAATGGGAAATTACAATTAATCATGGGCAGCTATGAGGACAGAAGTAGCCAGGCTAGTCCTTTCTGGGAAGACAGAGCATGGTCTGTCATCCCATGGGCATGGAAGCATAAAACTGAGTGGTTAGGTTGTGTCTAGCAGCAGGTGATATATACGCCATGGCAAGACAGAAACAAACAGTTTCATCAAAGTGTGCATAAAAGAGATATTTTTACAATTACACTGCAATTGTTGCAAAGAAAAAGCTGTCTGAATAGTCTTCAGAGTAACTTAGCAACACTTTCCTTCATCTTTGCTCTATTTCTTCAATATAATGTTTCCTTAAAGAAGTTATTTTAGTTAAACTTTCTCATATGGGCTCTGTTACCATCCCTAACTGTGGCCATCTGTCATTTAGCTCATCTGCCTTTACTGATGAAATTGACCCCAGAAATAACATCTGAAGTCTCTTAAATTTTGGGGCATATGGCATCTAAATCCAATTTGTACAGCTCAAAGCAATCACTACTGGTATCTCTTCTGAGTTATTTATTGCCCAAATACCTTGTATTTGTACATATATACTTAAGTCCATGAATACTTCCTTTGGAAAAAATCTTATCCGCCTTATTCCTTTAAGGCACTCTCTTTCTTATTTATCATCACTTTGCCCTTGAAGACATCTATGTCTCTAAGAACCAAGGACTCTTCAAGCTACCTTAATGTGAATGTGCAGTGCTATGAAATTCAAAACTTATTTTCAGCCTTAACTCTGAAATTAATTTGGTTTTGTCAAGACCCATAGAAGAATCCAAAGACAAATTTTATGATCTAATATTATAGTTATATCAGAATTCCTTGACTTTATTTGGCATGACTCTTCTTTAATTTTCCTGTTTTACAGCACATTTCAACAATAGATTGGTCCTAAAGGCATTTTAAATCTTTGGGTTATCTACTTCAGGTAAAAATTAAAACACGCTATTATGTGTCTACCAAATAGAGTGCAGTGCTTCAGGCATTTCAGCTTGTTGGAAAGTGATACAAACAATATCTGTTTTGTAAGTGCCTTTTTAATGGTGTGCCGAACTGTGTGTGTAAATGTTAACATAAAGGAATATAAGGCATATGGAGAATAGTAAAAAAATATACATGCGAGTTCATAATATGTATTTCTGCAAAGGATTTGCTTTTAGAACTAGGAAATGGTACATAAAGCCCAATATTTTTTCTCCTCTTCTGTGTTTAGTTTTGCTTCTTTTCAGAACCACTGAATTTTTCTGTCTTATTTTTTGAGATGGTTATTCCTCTCATATAATCATATTGCAATATTATAATTTTTGGGGTGTCAGTGGGTGCTTTATTTCTTTCCTTGGCTGGAAAAATTGTCCCCTGCAGCCAGCTATGGTAATTTCCAGTGAATGCAGTAATGAGGGCAGAACTGATTAAATGTAGGCTTCCCTCCTGTTAAATTCAGCCAACAAACTGCCTGTCAGTACCTACAGAGTTTTTCTATTTTTTTTTGTTTGTTTTTTTTCCCCCAAAAGGTAAAAGAGTGTGTTCTGATCAGTTGTTGTTCGGGGGTTTTTTTTTGTTTTGTTTTTTTTTGGGTTTTGTGTTGGCTTCTTTTTTTTTTATTTTTCCCATTTCTTCCAGGATTAGATACATTAATAGACAAGCACAGCTTTGCTAAATTGTGCAGTTGGGTTTGGACATAGGATTGTGTCATTGGTCGCAGCATTCTACCAGCAAAGTATGCCTCCCTGGTCATCTGCTCTACCAAATTTACCCTGTTCTGGAAGCCAGCTACTCTTTATAAAAAGGTTGCTGCAACGCATTGTCTCAGCTTTTACAACTGATACACTTTAGCACTAGAGGAATCATGTCATATTGTTATAGACATGGTAGAATTAGTATGTTATACTGTGCAGAAAAATCATTAAAAATAGGAAATATTAGCTTATACAAGTAGCCATTTACTCTGTGCCGTGTAATAGAAATTCTTCCCTCTTCCCTATTGCTTCGAAAAGAAGTTTGGAAAAGTCTGGAACAGCTTGACCAGAAATAAGACTAGCAGTGTTAAAATGCTAGTCAAACAGGATAAATTCTTTGTTAGAAAAATTAGAGTACCTCTAAAGATATTGTGGTGCCCATGGAGCTACTGCTAATAAGCGGTTCTGCCCAGGGAATATCAGTATTGCAGCAAATAAAACCAGCCTAAATCTTCTGCAGAATTCTTGATCCTATTAGTCAAATTTAATTGAATAAAATTTGGCTCAAAAGAATGTTCCTGGATTGAAGAGTTTCTGTCACCATAACATACAGAACAATCATGGCAGAGCCCTTCTGAGAAATATTTGCATGAATAGTCCTTTGTACTTTTTCCAAGATAGAGCAACCATCAAAGGATTGTTGTAAACTTGTATTTACACATAACTTTTCTAATATTCTGCAACCTTCTGCATGGCTCTCCAGGGACTTTACACAGGATCAATCTTCATGCAAAAAATACATCCACTTTTCTTGGCAGAAGCCATTCATGAGAAGCTGCAACATGGTATTCCACTTTGGCCCTTGTCATGAAGCTGCACATAGCACTGGCATGGCACTGACCCTTTTGGCAAGTCCTCGCTAGTCATTCCTTGTGGATGACAACACAAAAATTTAGATGAGAGAGTTTATATATGGGTAGGTAACTATGGATACATATGCAAACATTTGTAGCAGTGTAGATGTATATTTAAACATTCACATATCAATGTGTGTCTAATTCTGCACATATAAATTCTAAATAACATAGATACAGTAATTACTACACTGGACAATATTTTTTTTGTTAAATTTAAAGCAAATTGACATCTAAACTTTAGCAGCTTGAAGTAACAAATCTTAAGATTTTGAGACAAGACTAGATAAATCATCAATGAGTTTGTCCCTTTAATTTGAATGTTGGAGTTTCAGTTTCTTTAGAAAGAAACAACACCTCTTGATAAGACTAACAAAAATACCAGCAGTACCAGCACTGAGATACTGCTAGTAGAACAATTGCTTGTTTAGCTTAACAAAATAGTGACAGTAAAAAGGATTTCTCCATATAAATACTTTAGGAAGGAAAACTCCAGAGAAGCAAAAGAGGTACGTAATCTAAAAAAGGTATGTACCTAGAATACTTATTGGCTGAAAATTATAAGAAAATGTATAAGTTTTGGAGGAATTAGATATTCCAAAAAGACAATAAGGGGAGATAAACCTTACCAGTCTTGCAAAGTAATCTGATATGGGTCTGTAGAAAAAGGTTTATATCCTTTGATCCTTTGAGATAGAAGAAAACTAGGACTTTATGACACAGAATGTCCTTTCCACACCTGATTCCAGAAGGTTTTTTTCTATTTCCATTCTGTTTAATATTGTTAATAACTCTCATTATAGAAACAAACAAATAAGCAAACATATCTGTAATGTCTTATAAAGATTAGCATTCCTGTGGAAATGCTGAAAAGTGTCCTCTCTTTGGCTAAAATTACTTCCTGCTTCCAGTGACACCTCCCTAGTTTACACACTCATATTGGAAACCGACTTGGTAAACAACAATTTCCAAAGGAATGTACCTACAGTATCCATTAGTTCTGCTTGTGTTCTTTGAAGTTTGTCATGCCTTTAAGGACTGACTTTGGTAGTCTCATGCTTCAAACACAAGGGTTTTGTGGTAAGGTTTGCTCTCTCCCATTATACAGAAGTGTCACTCTCCAGTATTGATGTGTTGTTAATGTTTGCATAGTTATACTGTTAGGAATGTAGAAACATATTTTGCTTAATTTCTTTCACACAATGGGTTTGAAAATTATACTCAAATTCTGCCATTTATGCTGCATTTAGGAGTGCTATGGATAATGAAGCAGAAAGTAAAAAATTATCTGGAAAACAAACAAATAAACAAACATGGGATGAAAAATGAAATAGTAGAATGGCAAAGCAGTATTACTTAGAGATGGATGAGAATGCAGTATGAAATGAATTAAAAGACAGCTGCAGTATTTTAGGCTTAAATTTTGCTATCTTGATTTTTCAGAAGATATGGTTAAAATCTCTTCTAGTGTTCCCTTTAGAATGAAAGTATTCTTCTTTAAGCACACCACACCTAATTTTTCAGATTTTTAAGACTTGTAATTTTAAAATTATTAGCAAACCCTTTTTGTGTGTCTGTATGTGAATTCTAAAAATTCTTATAGTTCTGAGTGTTCTCTTTCAGGAGTACAATTTGTAACATCCTGAGGTTTGAAACTGTATCCTCAAACAGCAGCAAAGTGACATACAGGCATGTAAAACCTGCCTCACCTAGGTTGTTGAAACAAAAGAAAAGGTCAGCCTTCTTGGCCTTGCTGTGTCTGGTTCACATGGCACTTCTGATCTTTTGTGTTACGTGTCAGAAGGACAGATTACTTGTTCTGGGCATAGTAATGCCTCTTTAGGATGTTTCTGTGAGTGTCTGAGCCTCCTTTCAGAACTATCCTTTTGTTCCCTTTTCTGTCTTGTAATTCCTGAAGTGGAAAAAATTCTGTGAATGCTTGCAGCCAAGACATTTCTGCTGATGATTTAAATGCTGCTGAAGAGAAGGACTATTATAAAGCAATATGTATGCTCATGAAGCGTGACTGGTGTAGGATCAAACCCTGAAGATTTTGTGTGGGTGTTCTGCTGGGGACGTGTATTGCTCCAGGTAATATACATACAGAAGCACATCACAGCACCTCTTATTCTGTCTGGATAAGGGTGACAGGCAGATGCAGCCTTCAGACTTCATGTCTGATACTTAAATGGTATATATAATGAGGAGGTCTCTTTTCATTTGGATAACATTGGCTCACACAGGCAAGACTTACATTTAATGTTAGACTTCAATTGACAAAGGAGCAAAAAGGCAGCAGGGATCATCAGAAACCCTAAACTTGTACACAGGAAGACTGGTCAGCTCTGTGACCCTTTTTCCAATGTCAGAGAGATGCATACAAAGAGAGACGGTTTGATTATGAAGGAAACAGAATATATGCATGTTACAGTTAAATTAAGCCACACACATGCACAGACATGCCAAAATATTTGGCATGGCATTTTAAGGCAGACAGACCATATGGCCTCCTTAGCAATGCACAATGCTTTTTGCTGTGTCCCACTTAGGGCGAAAGAAACTGTTGCAGTCCTGGGTGTGCCAGATGTCTTGTCAGTCAGCCAGTTTCACATTTAACAGTGTTCTCTGCCTAAACCTGACATAAACACAGTGGCACTGCTCATTGAGTAGCCAGCTTCTTACTCTGAGGGAAAATATCATTAGAACAGAATATATGAAATGACAGGCAACCATAGATCATTCTTAGTGGACAAGGTTCCTTTGAAGAAAAACTACCATTTTGTAATTACAGGGAAAAAATAAAGGCTAACCACCAAAGCATTGAAAAGGACAGAAACAGATAGGACAAGTATATTAATACTTTTGCCTATTTACCAGTGCATTTAATGGTGCATTCCTCAAGAGCTGTAGCTGATTCCTGGGATTTGTAGTGCTGGAATAATTTATTATACCTAAGAAAAGACATTGCAGGTGAGCAGGATGACAGCTCTGAGTCTAAGGGCTGGTATAACACCTCTATAATGATATTCACTCCTTATGAACCTTCTCTGCAAGATGACCAGTATTGATCATTACTTTTGGAAGGATCATTGTCTATATACAGAAATATAAAACACCTGCAGAAGTTTTGCCTTTCACTACCTTGATAATCAAGACCCTGCCTCCCAAGATGACAACATGTATGCATTGAAAACAAAGAAAAGTCAAACCTCATTCATGAAGTAGTCTGGTAGTTTTCAGGAGGAAATTCACATATTTTTCAAGTTTCTAGTGCTTTCTGAATTTATATTGAGCTAGGATAGTCAGTACTAATGGAAAAAAATGGCTTAAGGAGACCCACTTTCTTTAAAATTATAGTCACAGTTACAGACAGACACACCATATTTCCCTCTTGTATAGAAGGCATCAGTTATGCTCAGATTTGATGAATAAATATAAATAATCATTATTTTTTTAAACATAAGATGTTACAGCTCAAAACTTAGTGTTCTGAAAGTTTTACACTCTGAATGAAATGAATGAATTTGTAGTTTGAAACACACATCAGTTTCTGAGTATTCTGGTTAAAAAAATGAGAAACAGTGAGGAACTAGTACATTTCCAAAGCAATTCATAAATCAAATCATAAATATTTTTAATGTCTTTTCTTTATCTTCTTCTATTATTAAAATATAAATTTTTATTAAGCTAATTACAAATATGTTTGTTTATATGTAAGACTAACAGTACCTTTCTACCTACTTGTAAGATTATTCTCAATCTTGCCGTCTGAAGTCCCCATGTAGGATGTTTCTATATGTTCCCCATGTTTCTACAGAAGGTAATCAAAAATTTCAAGAAGTTACCTGGAGAAATTGTGAAATCTGTGTCCCTGGACATAATCCAGCCTTGACTGGACATGGTCCTGAGCAACCTTGTCCAGCTGTCCTGACCTTGAGCAGAGGGTTTAACTAGGTGACCTCTAGAGGTCTCTTCTAAACTAAATTTTATCTTTCTGTGTTTTATTCCTTTCATGTAACTAAATATCAGTTAGTGTAATGTCATTTGAATACAACTTCATGCTTTCGTTTTCAGGCATATCTGCTACATAGTAGGCTGAATACACTATATGTCTCTGTGTATGTGTACACATCTGTCTGTCTGTCTATAATATACAAATGAATTGGCATGGTACTGGAAAATATTAGATTTATATCTTTATAGGTAAATAGCATTTGTCTATGACATATTGATCCTTAAAATTATTTAGCTGATTCTAAAGTTTGTTAAATTAGTTTTTCTAGTCTTGGAAAACCTCACATGAAACTCTGAAATTTTCAAATTATTCCAAGAATATAAAGATGGATTCTTTGTATGATTTTTGTTTTGTCAGATGCATAAAGAAAATCAGCCTAGTCAAAACAGTGTCATGTCCATTATCTTCCATGAGTACCACCCATTGTGCTCCACAGTTAGGCTAAACATAGTGACATAATTCAGAACGCTTGAGGACTTTAAAATTACATGTTTTGTATGCATGCTACAAAAGCCGCCTTGATTTTTTCGCACTCCTATGCAATTATACTACCAGTGAAAAAGTGGGGGGGGTTGTCATTTGTGCCAACTGGGAAGCACATTATGTACATATGCGTACATATGTATGCTCTGCTTCACTGAGCCATTGACTAAGTAGATGCCAAGGTATCTGATTTAAATGTGATGGTGTTTGCAAGTACGGTCTTTAGAGTATAGCTTGTTTATCTTTATTAATCAACTGGATAATTCCTATTAATTGTTACTGTAAAGCTACTGTTTCAGGAGCACGTCAAAGAGAAAGATGAAATGTAATGCTCTGGTGTAGTCTTAGGGAGCAATAAACTCAAGGAATGTTCATCACTATACAGATTGTGATTGAGGTCTTTTGAAAGTAATAGAGACTGATTTAATTCAGACTGTAGAGCTGCAAACTATATCTTGTTCTGAAAAATTATAAATATATAAAAATAAAATTAATAAAATATTTTTTTAATAAAAAATAATTTATAGACAATAAGAAGAATATAGTAATCATATGGCATTATGGTATGATACAATACTATAAAATAATAATAAATTATAACAAATAAATAAATAGAAACTTATAAATAGAATTCAGCTGTTACCCTTCACAAAAGGGTCAAATCAATTTCAAGCAGGGCAATTTACTGTCCCAAAAAGCAGGAGTCTTTTAGCTACCTAAAATCCACTGTGGGAAGAGGATGTTGCCACCTACGTTTTTGTGCTCTCCTCAAAGAGAAGTACATCTGGTAATTGGCATTTCTTAGATAAAACAGCATATGGTGAAATACTGACACCTTGAAAACAGTGATGAATTACTGCATAGACTATTGGGAAGAAGTGATTTGAGCTGTTTTGAGGGAGAAATAAAAAGTGGAAAGGGAGATCTGAACATAAGCATTTTCTTTATGTGTGGGAATTTATGGTAGAATCTACATTTCTCCGACCTTGATAATGTACTTCCCTTTGGAGTATGGCGTTAGGAATTCACATGCAAAATAGCTGCCTCAGAATCTTTACATCTTCTTTCCTCGATATATTTTCATGCAGTGGCCATATCAGGAAAGCTGCTGTAACAAATGATATAAGAAAGAGGTCAGAAATCTGGGAAAATTCAAATTATGTTCTCTTTAAGGGAAAAATTAATTATTATATTTCTTATGTAATATTCATTAAGTAATACAAACAAAAAGTTTTGTATGACTTTCCATAGTTAGATATAAATTTAACTTTCTCTTTTTCCTTTGAAAGTGAGTTTCCTACCTCTTCTTCCTGAAATATTGCTTTGCCAATCAAGAACTGAAATCTTACTTCATTATAAGGCACTTATTTTTAGATGTTTTTGTTGCCAGTGCTTAAAGGAATTAAGAAAATGAAATAATTCCTAGTAAGAAGGAAGTTATTATAATGTGTAAACTTAATGTGTTTTATCAGCTGACAAACCTGACCCAAAAGTCGTTTCAATGGGAACTCCAGTTGTGCAACTGACTTCATTCTCCCTCTGTGCTCCTTATTAAACCATGTAGATGTCCCACTGCTCATCATCTCAGCTGCTATGCCATGCTATGCTACAGCTAGGCTTGTAAACAAAATGGGCTCGGGTCTACTCTTTGACCTTGAGAAAAATATACAATAGGATACAATTTGCTAAGAGTGGCCTCTATTATACTCCCTGTTGGAGACAGTCTCTGGATTGTGGCTGAGCAATGTCTGGGAGAGCACTAATTGGCACAGTTTGGAAACATGCCAGGCTCCAACAGCTAATGTAAATGATTACGTGCAGTGCTGGAGACCAAGAATAGTGCTGTTTACTTTATTAATGTCACTGCAACACCTGTGCCTCCTGACAGACATCTGAACTCTTCTACATACTTTGTTTGTGTGTATAGGTTCTGATAATGAAGCCCCTACCCATTCATTAACGGTTAACAGCACAAAGACTCATGGAAGATCTGCAAACTAATATTTGGTGTCCTATACCTGAAATGCTCCTAGGGTTATAGTGTTCTCTGGTAAGCATAAGAAGTAACTCATTTTCATTTCATCCTCAGGCAGAGTGTTTTAAATGACAATTATTTAATTCTGATGTTGCTTGAAATGATTTATCTCTTGTCTATGGTGAAGGTGGGTAAGATCACATAGCTACACAGCTGTGTGTCACTACATTAGTACTGTGCTTGGAACATCTCTAAATCTAATATTATCCACCAGTAAACCATGTTCACAAGCCCCATGTTTAAGCATCTTTTAAGTACTTCCAGAGATGGTCACTCAACTACTTCCCTGGGCTGCCTGTTTCAATGCTTGACAGCCCACTCCATGAAGACAATTTTCCTAGTATCCATTCTAAACCTTTGCTGATCAGCTTGAAGCCATTTTCTCTCATCCTGGCAATTTTTATGTGGGAGAAGAGATCAATGTCCACTTTGCTACAACCTCCTTTTTGGCAGTTGTAGACAGTGATAAGGGCCCCTTCTGACCCCTCTCAACCTGAGCATCCTTTTCTCCCAGCTAAATAATCCTAGTTCCCTCAGCCACTCCCAATAAGACTTGGACTCCAGACACTTCACCAGCTCCTTCACCCTTTTCTGGATGTGCTCCGACATCTCAATGTCCTTCTTGTTTCAAGGGACCCAAAACTGAACACAGGATTCAAAGTGTGGCCTCACCAGCGCCAAGTACGGGGGCACAATCACTGCCCTAGTCCTGCGGCCACACTATTGTTGACACAAATGAGATGCCATCAGCCTTCTCGGCCACCTGCATTACGCTCAGCTGATTGTGGACCCTAAGTCCTTTTCCACCAGGCAGCTTTCCAGCCACTCTGTCCCAAGCTTATAGGAGTTGTTGTGACCTAACTTCAGAACCTAGATATGGGTAAGAGAACCCTTCTAGCAGCCTGTACAAGCTTGCTGTATATATCCATCAATGGTATCTATATTTTCACTAAGAATATGCAGAAACATCAGTGAGCTCAGTTCAGATGATGATCTCAACTTAAATTAAAATCTGGCGTATATTAAACACCTATTTAGAAGTGGGGTTTTTGTGATAAGCAATTGCATCAACATTTGCGCTGTTCATGTGGTGAAGAGATAGAATCCAGTTTTTAGCATTCAGATAGTGTTTCCTTTTTTCAGATAGAGATATAAATACAAGTTTAATAAGCTAGCATGGTAGGCCTACATATATCTGTATAACTACAGTCAGGTATAAAGGAAAAGAAATTAGAATAATAACAGGATATAAATTTAATCTGCTTTTGACCAGACTAGATAACAGATGAAAGATGCACAAGATTGAAGGCCATCTTTATAAAGATCTTCGGGGAAAGATGTAGGTCTCAACATTTTACAGCTCCATTAGTTTTCAACAAGAGATCAAAGGAAGCAAGATGTTCTTAGAGAAATCCTTGGAAAAAAAAAAAACATTACAATACCTTTAACTCACCTATAATTAAAAAAAAAAAAACCATGAAAAAAAACCACTTAAAGAACAATTTTTTACAATTGCTATAAATAGGGGAAAAAGTAGTTGATCCATGAATTTTATCACCTCCGTAATAGTCAAGCTGCAATGGGCACTGAGAAAACAACTCTGCTGTATTTAAAGACTGTGTTTATTCTTCTTCCTTTAGCAAAAAACCATGTGCAAGAGATATCCCAAGAAGACAGAAGTTCTTCTTCAAAGATTGCATAGTATCAACTGATCAATGCCATGTTATAAATTCCAAGCCTTTATGTCAGTTGCTAAAAAATACTTCCTACAGGGTTGTTAAATAGTCCCTGTGAAGCACACGTATGACTTACAGAGAAGACTTAATAGCTTTATACTTTATTGCACATAAAACCAATGCATGGGCTCCTTCCTTTTCAATCACTACTGCTATCTGATTTCTCACTATGCACAAGGTGGTAGGAAAAACAAGATTTGTTCTGATGCTAATAAGGACTCCCAAGCTTTGTCTTTGTTGAAAGGGATTCTTTTCTCCTTTAATAAAAAGCTACATTTGCAGAATGTAAATTTCATTGTCCATTCATGGAAATGTTTATTTTTGTTCCAGAAAAGACCTCTGAAGATGTGAGAAGAGACTGGAGATAATCTGAAATATTGTGTAAATAATGATTTTAAACAACTCAATATTTGGGTGCTGATCTAGGTACACATTTGAAACCACTAATGCATAGAGATTGGTTTCTTCGTACTCTGAATGTAAGGAGCATAAGAATTAAGAATAATAGAAACATGGCAGATTCATTATTCGGATTCTGAAATGTGCATAAATACTGTTCCTCCCTGCACTTTACCTTGCAATCTAATGACTATCAGTCTGCAGACACTGGTCTCTTCTCTCTGGTGTGCAGTGACAGGACTCAAGTCAGGGGTCTGAAGTTGTGTCAGGGAGGTTTAGGTTGAATATTAGAAAAAGGCTCTTCACTCAGGGGGTGGCTGGGCACTGGAACAGGCTCCCCAGGGAAGTGGTCACAGCACCAGCCTGACAGAGTTCAAGAAGCATTTGGACAATGCTCTTGGGCACATGGTGTGCCTCCTGGGGATAGTGCTGTGCAGGGCAGGAGCTGGACTGGATGGTGCTTGTGGGTGCTTTCCAAGTCAGCAGATTCTGTGATTCTGTGATTCAGCAATGTACTTAACAGCATATTCATATCAGTGATTAAGTAAGTATATATAGATTCCTGTGCCATATAAAGTACAACATATGTACACTGTATGGTATTAATGTTTTTCCATATTATCAAGATTCACATAATTTCAGCCATCAAAAATTAGCTTTTTAGTGCAAGCTTCCAAATGCAATGGAGGGAAGGCAATACATGCTGTAAAAACTGATTTACTCCACCTTAATATAGACAGAGACAGATGGTATCTGTCTCTCTATTGACTACAGCTAAAGGCTACCCTAATCTGTGCATCTGTATGACTAAACACTGTATTAAGCCATGTTTTAATCACAAATCTTGATTCATTTCAACTAGACAGTGGCTAATGAGTAATGTTCAAGCTTGGTGAAATGAATCTAGCTTTAAAGTACACAAAAACTGTATTACAGGAGAAGTTTTGGGGGAATTTTTTGTTTTCATAAAAGCTTTGAAACACATCAGGTTAGAGTCTTTGCTGGTGTAAATCAGTGGAATTGAATTCACTGCCAACTTCACTATTTACACCAGCTGAATCTCTATCCCATAGACTTTACTAATGTGACATCTTTATGTATATGCACAGTAATGGCAACTAGAACACAATTCTGGAAAGTCTTCTATGCATGACATTGTCAATGAACTCAAAATCATCTCTGTATGAGTAAGGCTTCCCGTATGTGAGGCTTAATTACTATTTTAACCAATCTATTTATTTTTAATTACTGCATAATTTTTGTAAGGACAAATAATATTGGGAACAAGCATGTTGCCATTTGTTTTCACAGTCGATTTTTCTCCAGATAGCAATCAAAATATATTTGGATGAAAATGGAAAAAAATCATATAACTTAATATTTTCTAGGTACAGCTGGTCATGCAGAGATATTAATATACCTTATTGAAGCTGCTACGCCAGGGTTAATCTGATAAAGCTCTCAAGATGAGCATGGTGTTTATCCTGTTGACACAAAACATTAAGTCTGTCACCACATCCTGCTTTTGCCAGCTACGTGGGAGCTATTGTTGAGGCTCTAAGTACCAGTAAGGATGACATCACTGCCTAGCTGTGCTAGTCAACTGAGCAAGAGACTAACCTAAAGAGAGGAAACTAAGTAATGTGCTAATCAGAAGGAGGAGTTTCCATTCCCCGTAGAACAAAAAAAAAAAAAAAAAAANTAATAAATAATAAAAGTGGAAAAATTACCTGTAATGCTAACTTCTGTGATAGGGAGGGCCATTGAGGGGCACAATGCCTATGTAGTGGCACAGAATTAAATAATGACCAACTAAGGCTGTGCGTCAAATGTCATTGTAGGTATTTTTATGATTTATGCAAACATTTATATTCCTTAGGATTTTTCTTCTATGGTAGATTTTGGAACAAATTTACAAAATTTAATCATATGGACTATAAAATAGTTCTTCCTGTAAGCAAATTTAAGAACCTTGTCTGTCAGCTTCACTGGATGTAATACAATAAGAAAGGCTGATGCTAGAATATATCTTATCTACAACATGCATTGTTTTGTTTATTCTGTCAAGATCTTAATCTAAGCTAATCACTGAAGCCTCTTCTGTCTCTTATCATGCTTCAGTCTCTTAGTACATCTTGACATTGTTTCATTACTGCAGACAGTCATCATCACTGTATACAATGAATTTGAATTTGTAGATTAGGTAATGGTTAAGTAGCCCTTCTGGTTGTACAACATCTAAGGGCTGCTGCCACTCACCAGTGGGACTTGCCCATGGACTGAATTCTTTCTCCAGCTGGTGGGTCTGTGGAGGGAGTAAATTATGGAAACCTCACATTTAGGCCAAATTGCTGTTCTGGTTGTTTGGAGCTGAAGTGCAAAACAATGCGCCATGCAATTAGTCTCCAAAAGGAAGAGGCAGAAATCAATAAAGATTTTTTGGGTGCTTTATGTTTGGTGGGCAGATGCTTCTTTGGAGACCTCAGAGTCACAACTGTCCATTGACTAGAAAGCAAATTAGGGCGTTAACTCAAAATCAAGTCTGCAGCAGCAATGGAGATGTAAGCCAGTGGATGTGTTAGATGAGTGAAATCCCATGTCATGCTTTATTCTTCTCATTCTTGCTGATTTCCTCCTGAAGGTTAAGTTTCCTCACCATCACCTACTGAAGTCTATGCAGCATCACTGTATTGCACAAGAAAAGGTATTACTTAGAATAAATTATATTTCTGTGGTGTGTAGACTCTACTGATAATCACAATGCATCACATAAACCACTGGACAATTAAAATCCACAAATAAATTATCTTAAAGTAACATTAAATTAAAATTAGGTAACATAGAAATACCAAGTCATTTTATTCTCTTAGATAACCTGAAGTTACAAGTAAAGGTGAGCTATCAAGTTAAACAGAGGTTTTATTCAGTTTTAAAAGTTAGGAAAGAAAAGATGCAGTTGAATAAACATTTTAATCCTGCAAATACAAGGCTGATGACAAGGACATCCAGTTTGTATTTATTTTGTATTGTAGATTGTTTTGTTCCTTTCCATTGACTTTGAAAGGACCATGAGTGATCTGGTTTTAAAGACAGAAAATATAAGTATATTATTTCAGAAAAAAACCATATATTTTTCATATTTTTTCAACATTTTCCTTAAAATATATTATCTAATTAAAACAATTACTAATTACTGAGCTTGTAACTCCTCAGTTAAAGCTTGTCAGGTCTGCTCTGCCTGAGCTTTGTTTTACTGGACCTAGCTACGAGAACAATCTAATCAAACAAGCATCTATATCTAACCTGCTTTGCTTGGTCTAGCTTGTTTCTGGTTTTTGGGGTTTTTTTTAAATCCTTGTGTGGTGACAAATGTATTTTCGTGTATTAGATATTTTACATATTCTAAGCAACCCAAGTGAAAAGTTTTTTACTGCCCTTTTATGTTAACAGACCTGACCAAAAGAACTGTGTTGGAGCTGAACACCTGTTTCCATTTCTTAGGCCTTTGACACTCTTGATCCTTAATGTAGAGACAATACAGAAGTCTTTCCCAGAGTAACTTGTTTTACCTTCAATTTCTTCTGAGCAAAACCAAATTTATTTGATTATTTAATTCAGCATATTCTTAATCAAGCCATGTTTTGTGATATTCAAACAGAATATTTGTAAGTGATTTTACTCATTTTATAGGCCCTAAATAGACCCACTATATCCATACTCTACATTTATTTTTATTTCCAATTTTTTGCATTTGTTTAAAAAATCTTTTGGAGGAGCAAGTATCACTGTGGAGTTTGCAGTAGGCAAAGTAGGGCAAAATGCTTTGCCCTGGATTTGTATAAAAGCTAAGCTGGGAAAAAAAGTGTTGTCTTTGCTGAGTTTGAGTGACACATGAAAAGCACTAGTGAAAAGAGGGAGAATCCTTCTTTATATACCTGCAGTCTTCTGTATGTATGTATGCATGTGTATANCCCCTTTCCTCCTTTCTTTTGTAAGGGTTGTGGCTGTAAATGTTAGCACAAACATAAGCATATTTTGAAACTGATAATGCCTGTGATTATTCCTAGAATATCTAGTATCTTTAGAACACAACAGATTGGCAAGTATTTAACTGATATTTGTGACTGTATGATGCTTAAATCTCATAGTTAGGTTATATAGTTAAATATCATAGTTAGGTTATAAATACATAAAAAAAATAAATAATAAAAAATAAAATAATAATAAAAATAATAAATAATAAAAGTGGAAAAATTACCTGTAATGCTAACTTCTGTGATAGGGAGGGCCATTGAGGGGCACAATGCCTATGTAGTGGCACAGAATTAAATAATGACCAACTAAGGCTGTGCGTCAAATGTCATTGTAGGTATTTTTATGATTTATGCAAACATTTATATTCCTTAGGATTTTTCTTCTATGGTAGATTTTGGAACAAATTTACAAAATTTAATCATATGGACTATAAAATAGTTCTTCCTGTAAGCAAATTTAAGAACCTTGTCTGTCAGCTTCACTGGATGTAATACAATAAGAAAGGCTGATGCTAGAATATATCTTATCTACAACATGCATTGTTTTGTTTATTCTGTCAAGATCTTAATCTAAGCTAATCACTGAAGCCTCTTCTGTCTCTTATCATGCTTCAGTCTCTTAGTACATCTTGACATTGTTTCATTACTGCAGACAGTCATCATCACTGTATACAATGAATTTGAATTTGTAGATTAGGTAATGGTTAAGTAGCCCTTCTGGTTGTACAACATCTAAGGGCTGCTGCCACTCACCAGTGGGACTTGCCCATGGACTGAATTCTTTCTCCAGCTGGTGGGTCTGTGGAGGGAGTAAATTATGGAAACCTCACATTTAGGCCAAATTGCTGTTCTGGTTGTTTGGAGCTGAAGTGCAAAACAATGCGCCATGCAATTAGTCTCCAAAAGGAAGAGGCAGAAATCAATAAAGATTTTTTGGGTGCTTTATGTTTGGTGGGCAGATGCTTCTTTGGAGACCTCAGAGTCACAACTGTCCATTGACTAGAAAGCAAATTAGGGCGTTAACTCAAAATCAAGTCTGCAGCAGCAATGGAGATGTAAGCCAGTGGATGTGTTAGATGAGTGAAATCCCATGTCATGCTTTATTCTTCTCATTCTTGCTGATTTCCTCCTGAAGGTTAAGTTTCCTCACCATCACCTACTGAAGTCTATGCAGCATCACTGTATTGCACAAGAAAAGGTATTACTTAGAATAAATTATATTTCTGTGGTGTGTAGACTCTACTGATAATCACAATGCATCACATAAACCACTGGACAATTAAAATCCACAAATAAATTATCTTAAAGTAACATTAAATTAAAATTAGGTAACATAGAAATACCAAGTCATTTTATTCTCTTAGATAACCTGAAGTTACAAGTAAAGGTGAGCTATCAAGTTAAACAGAGGTTTTATTCAGTTTTAAAAGTTAGGAAAGAAAAGATGCAGTTGAATAAACATTTTAATCCTGCAAATACAAGGCTGATGACAAGGACATCCAGTTTGTATTTATTTTGTATTGTAGATTGTTTTGTTCCTTTCCATTGACTTTGAAAGGACCATGAGTGATCTGGTTTTAAAGACAGAAAATATAAGTATATTATTTCAGAAAAAAACCATATATTTTTCATATTTTTTCAACATTTTCCTTAAAATATATTATCTAATTAAAACAATTACTAATTACTGAGCTTGTAACTCCTCAGTTAAAGCTTGTCAGGTCTGCTCTGCCTGAGCTTTGTTTTACTGGACCTAGCTACGAGAACAATCTAATCAAACAAGCATCTATATCTAACCTGCTTTGCTTGGTCTAGCTTGTTTCTGGTTTTTGGGGTTTTTTTTAAATCCTTGTGTGGTGACAAATGTATTTTCGTGTATTAGATATTTTACATATTCTAAGCAACCCAAGTGAAAAGTTTTTTACTGCCCTTTTATGTTAACAGACCTGACCAAAAGAACTGTGTTGGAGCTGAACACCTGTTTCCATTTCTTAGGCCTTTGACACTCTTGATCCTTAATGTAGAGACAATACAGAAGTCTTTCCCAGAGTAACTTGTTTTACCTTCAATTTCTTCTGAGCAAAACCAAATTTATTTGATTATTTAATTCAGCATATTCTTAATCAAGCCATGTTTTGTGATATTCAAACAGAATATTTGTAAGTGATTTTACTCATTTTATAGGCCCTAAATAGACCCACTATATCCATACTCTACATTTATTTTTATTTCCAATTTTTTGCATTTGTTTAAAAAATCTTTTGGAGGAGCAAGTATCACTGTGGAGTTTGCAGTAGGCAAAGTAGGGCAAAATGCTTTGCCCTGGATTTGTATAAAAGCTAAGCTGGGAAAAAAAGTGTTGTCTTTGCTGAGTTTGAGTGACACATGAAAAGCACTAGTGAAAAGAGGGAGAATCCTTCTTTATATACCTGCAGTCTTCTGTATGTATGTATGCATGTGTATATATATATAAAGAAAAATTTGAAAGTGAAATATAAAATAAATGCCTGAGAACATGAATTTTCCCATATTTTTACAAATATGGGACAAAAAAGGACCATATCTTTACATTTCACATAAGCCTTTCCAAGTAAACAAATTTCCTCAAATTTGTTTATTTGAGCTAATGTTTCTCTGTACACTAGCCATAAAGCAGAAAAATTTGCATTCATTTCTTCATCAGCAAGTATGGAAGTCAATAGAACATCAAAATATAATTTCTTTAAAACATATTTTTATTTTTGATTTACAGATAATAAAAGCCGGTGAAAATTCAAATAGGAGGGAAATGAGAAAATAAATGCATCTATGGAAAAGAAGAATGTCTTTTAAGATCGTATTCAATGTGGCATATTATGCATACATAGGGCCCTGTTCTTAATATCTCCTAAATGCCAAATAAGAAGAGTAACATTATCTTTCTCAGGTTTGTTTTGAATTTCTTTTTACTACTTCTCTGTAGGATATCTCTTTTGAAATACTTAGCAATGATCTTTCTGGTTCTGTGATAATTTCTTTTAAAAAAAGATTTAAGATGATTATCCCCTTGCAAATTGTAATTTAGATATGCTTATATATTTTTTAAAAACCACAAATTTCTATGCTTTCATTTTTACTGTCATTTATTTTGGCCACACTCTTTTTAAAATGACCTCTAATTTGCTGTAAATTGCATTCTAACCTGAACTGTCTGAGCCCATTTGAATTCATTTCTATATTCCTTTGAAATTGGAATTTCCTTTCAGAAAATATCTGAATACATTTAAAGACCTTGTTTGAATACAGTAATTTTGATAGTAGAAAGATGTAATAGGAATCAGAAAATAAATGGACCATGAAATTCTAGGGGGGAGGGGAGGGGAGAGAAGTGGGGGAAATGGCATTAGGATTTTTTTTAAAAAATAAGAAAAAGTATTAGTTGTTACTATTTTTTGCCACCTCAGGAAATTATACTATTTTTATATACAAAACTCCAACATTTAGTTTTTAATAAGTGCCTAGGCAGTTTTATGACCCAGGTTGAAATATTAATGCATTGAAATGTTAATTTATTGCAGCTGTAGAAGACAGATAGATGGTGTTTTCTTATAGCTAAAATATGCTTATTTTAAGAGGTTGACTTAGCAGTAGGGAATTATGATGCTAAGAAAACTTTCAGATAAATTTGCTTGTATTCTCTGGTTTTATTTTTATATTCATATATGTAGAAAATTCAATAAAAAACATCTATCAGTCAGCAAGTAAACAGTGAAAATATTTAAGTAGTAGTCAGTGCATCCTCCCAGCTGAGGAGGTCATAAATAAAGAAAGATAAACTTGGAACTGTAGATTACCCTAAGTAATTACAAGGAAGGAATGAAGACCACCAAATTACAAACACATAAACCAAACAAAGGACTCTAGAAAGTTGGTCAACATTTTGTGATCTATATTATTTGGATGTAGTGCTTGCTATGTTAAATTATGTCTTTTGCCAGCCTGATGTTAGTTAGTGTTCTTTGAAGCTGAAGGACACAAACAGAGCAACACTATCAGTTACCTCTACCAGCACAGCCTTGGTGCTACCAATCTACACTGGAAGGAATTATATTTTCTTGCAGTTTCCAACTCATGTCAAGAGCACCAACAAACTGTTGTTTTTCTTCGTAAGTTGAGCATCTCTCGACACAAAGGACCATATTCCCAGTGAATTCTGGTAAAAAGTTTTCAAATAAAACCTGAAGAGCACACTATTGTATGGGCAGTATGAGAGAGTGAGTACAGACAGGGGGACGACTGGGAGACTGTCATGAGATGGAAGCTGCAGAATGCAATGACAGTCTCCTTGTGAGTTCTCTCACCAGATGCTGAGATAAACCCCCTCCTCACAGACATCACTGCACTACTTACTACACTCAGAGCGGCCCTTCCTTATTTAAAAGATTGCCTCCATTCTGCTCCAGTTTCCCTCAAGCAGGTGTCTCTTTTCATCTCCTTTCTGTCAGTCTCCCGTTCCTTACATTCCTCCAGTGAATTGGGAGAAGAGTGGCAAGGCAGGACACAAGAGCTATAGCCCAGCAGACTCAGTCTTTTTTTTATTCCTGTTCTAAGGAAATTTCACCCAAGAACTTGTGGCTCGAATACAAAGGTATAGTATAAAGCCAAGTGGCAAACAGGGTGAAAAGGAAGGAGAGGTGCTGCATGGCTGGGAGGAGCTGTGGGGGACGGGAGGCTTTGCAGGACACTGATAGAAATTCGGGAGGCCTCACGGCAGAGACGAAATTTCAGGAGTTTTTTTCTTGAACCCCAGTCTCAAAACGATTGAACCCTTCCTTCACATTTGGGAAACGATTATGTGTTGGATGATTTTAAGAATGAAGAAGTTTAATTGAATGGCCTGAGGGGGCAAGCATTAGTGCTTATTGCTTGCGTAAAGTTTTTCTGTCTGTTTCATGAAAACAAGATCAGTTTTAGATCAAAGAAGCTTCAGACACATCAGGCTGAAAATAGAGGAGTAAGACTAAGCACCACAGTGGAGTTAAGTTCTCATGGTTTTGGGGCTATTAACTGATATTGTCATGTGGGAATGGAGCAGAAATAAGCAGCTTTTAGCGGTGCATTTTGATGCCTGGATATAAGCCTCAGCAGAGTATGTGCTCTGAGGCTAACTCCTGAGTTTCCAAGTGCTGGCCATTGATGCTGTAATCAGACAGCTGTAGTGGATGAGGATACTGAGTATGGGTTTTTTAGCTGTGAATCAATTATGTGTGGTTTTTTCAAAAAGTATCAACTGCAAGTAAAAATACTAAATAGGATTTTATATGTATTTTGGTTTTTTTATTTCTTTTTTATCAGAAGGATAAAAACTAGTTCATTTACCTAACCAACCCAGAATGGATTCAACTAAAATCCCCAAATAATTTCAAAAGGAAGATTAAGACCTTTGTGGTTTTTTAACAGAATCACAAGCACAATGAAGACAAATTGTTTTGTTAAGTTAAATTTTTCAGGGTGAGACTTAGTAGAAATCTGAAGCTTAAAGATTCTGGAAGGAAAAGAAAGAAGAAAAAATTAGTTTTATTTTGCATTTTTAGGAATTTTATTCTTAAATTAGTATTTTTTTATTTCTGCTCATTTCATTATATAGCTATCATTATCAATAATGTAAGATCCCATCTGTAACATATATCTGTAATTTAAAAACAGGTTTGTATCAACTTCACTATAATGAAGTTTAAAAATAGATTTTATACAGTAAAACTTTGTAAAGACAAGCTAACAAAATAGAAGTTTATCATTGTTACTGACAAATTGCCATATTTTGGTATAAATATATTTTTATTTTCTCAAAAAAAAATTAATGGTGTATTTTCTTTATCAAATGAAAAAATAGGAAGTTTGGGGGGTTTTGTTGCTTTTTTTTGGGGGGGTAATGTAGTTTTTTCTAATTATACTGCTGCTTTTAATGTCATTCTGTCTTATATTTACATGAAGATGAATGTCATGTAAACCCTGAAAGTAGTGTATTGCTCTTGCAAGTGTTAGTTGCGGGTGTACTGACAGTATCCTGAAAACTCGTCAGTTTTCAATGACTGCCAGAAAGGCAAATCTTGTAGTTCTGGGCCAGGCCATATTTCAGAGACAGAATGCAACATCTCAGGCTGTCCTGAAAGGGAGCTCATTATCAGCTACAGCTCCTGCTCCCTTCATGGGCACCAGGGGACATGCATTTCATCTGAAGGGGGGAAGTACTTGAGTACAGTTGAGATGTAGCTTTTTATCCCACAGACAGATTAAAAGATTTTTCTTCCAAAGTAGAGTGCATTATTTTGGCAGAAAAGTTTTCTGTTTTACAGAACTTGCTTTTAGGCAGTTGTTGCAGACATGGGATGTCAAAACAGCTGAATATTGATGGGTTTGCACTGTCAGAGACAAAGGTACTAGAATTTCATATGAGCTTATGATTCTTCAAAGGTAAATGATCTTACCTTCCTTATGGGTACCACATTTTACTATGTGCATCCATAGTGCTTCACAAGGATGGGTGGCAGCCAGGGCAGCTCTTCATGAAAGGTTTTGACAGTTTTCTCTGTTCAGCTTTATTTCTGAAGTTTAAATAAATTTTCCTTCAAGTATCAGACCTATATGGTGTGCCCATTTTAAAATTTATTTTCCAAGTGAAACAGTTTTGCAAAATTTATGTGGATAGCAGTCCTATTTGTAATGTATAATCTGCTTGAATTGCCATGAAAACTATTCTTCCATAAATGATGAGCTAGGCAGAGAGAAAAGCATGCACCCTATTGTTTTGGGAAAATATTTCAGCTGTTTGCTATCTAGTGGTTTGAATTGCATCATTGTTTTTCTTTACAGTGCTTTGAACGATCAACCCTAGCAATGCTCCTGCAGAGAGAAGTAGAATAAAATTATATGGGCCAAAGCCTCTGAATTTTCAGTCTACTGTAGCATATTATGAAGTAATGTTTACAGGTAGATGCCAGTTTGTATTTTCTTTGATTCAAACTTTGAAAGCCATCAATTGAATGTGCACATTATGCTTTTTATTTGATTCTATCTATAGATAGAATAACTCTATCTATCTATAGATAGAATTTATCTATAAAAATATAGATAAACTATCTATAGTTTAAATGTTCAATATAAATACTTGTTTGAAAAAATAGGCCTAAAACAAAGTTAAACATTCAGAAGAAATTATCAAAAAAAGTTAAGATTAGTGAAAACTAATTTCTTCACATTATGCCCATACTGACCAATAAATCAAGAATTCAGGACAGATCCAAGCAACAATCTGACACTAGTAATAAAGCAATGAAATTTAGACACACAGTCATGTTGGCATTCCTAGAATGAGTTGTCCAAAATGCTCTCTACTAATGAACTAGTTATAGCTAGAAATAAAAGAATGTGCAAGAAAACAGGGGAAAACACCTGCAGAATATAACAGGCAGAAAATTTGGAAGAATCATTGAAGAGAAGTCACAGATTTTGTCAATTTGGTAAGGTGAAGAGAGGACAGGGGGAAGTAACTCTCTAGGTTATTTTTAATAGACATTTGTAGAAGATCTTATTACTTTGACTGATCTTATACTTCATGTGCAGAACTATAGTAGTTGCTGTACAATAGTATTCATTTAAAACACACTTGTCAGAGCTTGTAAGGACTTGGTATTTAGCTGATGGTAAATTGATTTAATGGTCAGTGATGGAGCTCACAATCAATTTACACCAGGCAGTAAGTTCTTAACTGGATTGTTCTAAAGAGTCCCATATGGCTGTGGGCTGAGGGGTCAGGACTGCTCTCTGGGTAGTCATAAAGCCTCCTGAAAGATTTTTGGTGACTGTTTTATTCCTTGAGCATGTAGAAGTTTCCTTGAGCAGTTAAGAATGGACAAAATCCTTGGCATCATGTAAGTGAGGCAACTTAAATTTGCTGGAAGCTTGTATCATCAGAATGATTTTTTTTTTTTTGAAACATGATGGTATAAGAACAAGATAAAACAGAAATATGATATAAAACAGAACATGGAAATTAGCATGCACAAAATCTTATTAACTCTCCCCTCCAGAGCATTTACAGAATAAGAAGCAGGTGAACAGAGCCTCCCAGCTGGGCATGGGAAAAAAAATGGAAAAACCCTCAAAATGTTAGGTGACTGGCTACAACAAAGCATGATATTCTACAATATTATGAATAAATGACACGATCTGTAGATATGGGATTATGGAGTCTGTGAAGCCCTGAGTGAGATAAATTACTCTCAGAGATATAATTTCAAATATTCCTCATCTCAGGAAGACATTTGGTTACAGTCTGCTACCTTCCATTGGTTACAGGCACTGCTCATGCTGTCAAGGTTATAGCAAGGAAGGTTGGAAATAAATCTGTGTTTTATTTTTTGTTTTAATGAATACTAAGGTGCTAGAGTCCCTGTTGGCTGTGAGAAGTACCTCCTACACAAAAAATGTAGCTGTGGAATATTGTGGCCCATGGATCAATTTATTGCCTCACATATTTCTTTGTCTCTGTATTCTCCATTTCTGAACCACTATAAGCTGAAAGATGACTTCTGAGGGATTTTCAGTAGGGTCTCACTACCATTAATAAGTAGCAACATCTAAGTAAAATAATGCAAAGTACATGCAAAATTACCCGAAGTGATAAGCTTGGCTGTATGATTCTGAGTGTGCAGATTTTTATTGCTTCAAATGATGCCATTCTCCTAGAGGTTATTAGGTTCACCCCTTCTACTTTCTAAGGTGATGCAAATGGAAAGAATCAGCCTGCATGTCACCATCACCCAGTGTGCTTTCATATACATGGGCTAGGGAGCAGCTGGTTTCAGCTGTAGTACAGGATCCCTCCTCTTCATCTCAAGTATCAGCAGACTAACATAACACTATTAATCACTAAGTTCAAAAGCAAAGATTTCTATATTACTGGACACTTGTGAAGGACACAAATAAATCAAAGTACATATGAAGCACGAAGAGAGATAAGAGTAATACAAATAAGATGAAGGAAAATAATATTAAAATATCTGCAGAGAGATCATTTATACAGGGTGTAGCTAAGTTTTTTCTCATCTTGCTTTTAATAATTGTATGGTTTTGATCATACAAAGGTATTCTTGAAACTGTTTCTGTGATGGTACTGAAAAATAATAAAGAAACCAAACAGCTTAGAAGTGCTGGACTCTAAAATATGTACATTTTTTCCCTTACTCATCAAGATAGTTGAAAGTAAATGAACTAAATTCTTACAAAAAAAGAAAACAAAACGCTCTTTACTTTTACACCAGTATTAAAGATCTGAAGGATATGTAAAGTGTGTATATATACATTTAAATATATTCTTGATGTTGTTCAGAGATTGCATATTTTTACTACTTTGTCCAGCAGAATGCAATGAATTCCATTCTAAGTTATACTATTATAAATTGAGAATATCATTCTAAGGGGGAAAAAGCCCAGGACATAGAAGCTTTTATGTAAAAATATAGAATACCATCACAGATCAAACAAACAGTTTTTAATACTTCCAAGTTAAAATTGATGACATTATTTCAGATTACATGAATATCAGATGCATAAGACTGACATATTTAAGATCTATAAATATCTATATCATGTAAGATCAGTACAGTGGTAATTTTATATTATGTCTGTAAATTCCAAGCCCATATGCTTTTATAGGATTTTTTCAGGGGACAAAATGGCTCCCATCAATTTAGAGTATATTATTCTTGCTTATTCTTAGGGTTGTTAGGTACACTACTGTTACAAAAATCTTCTTTCTTTGTTGAAAAGAAAAAAAAATTGAAAAGAGAAAAATTATTTTGAAAAGAGAACTGTGTATTAGCTTAGAAAAGAATGAATGTGAGATGAAATGAAGATCTCAAAAGCTCTCAGTCAGAAACTTAATATCATAAGCATTTCTTTTTGCTCCTATATTAAATTTTATTACTGCCTTTAGAATGGTTTTCAAAATCTTATGAAAGTTGGTTTTGGTCTAAAGCTGAACACAGTTGGAGTCCTTTCCAGCAATTTCTTTTAAAGAAGAGAATCTCTCAAACAGTTGCAGTTCAGTTTTTGAATACAGATTCTCATTTTCTAAGTGTACTGCTGCTTTAATGTCACAATTTTTAAGGAATGAGCTTATATATCTACCTAAGTCCATCAGAGCCATTCTGGACAGACTAATGAAATTTCTAATACAAGAAGGAAGACTAGAAGGACATTTTTGTATCTTCTGCTTAGCTAGAACAAAAAATTGCAAGAACTTCCTTCCATTTACAATAAATATGTCTGTTTTTGTTTCAGAAATTGATAGTCTGTGTAAAATTAGGCTGTACATTGATTTTATGATGTTTTACTTAGACTGAAATGTGTTATCAAAAATGTATAGTCAGGCAGTCTCCTGACTATTCTACCAGATGCATTTATTTCTAGTTTTTTGCTAGTCAATGACAGGACTGTGGTACATACGAATTATATCTTACTTTCCTCACACACTAAGGCATTATTATTTCACTGCTTTTGAGCTTGTCAGTGCAAGTTGATTACTTCTAATTTTCCTTTTATAGGACAGACTCTAGAGTAGCTTCTTTTTAAAGTACTGAAGTACTAAATTAATTCTATGGTGTTGTCAGAGACCAGAAAAGGTGATCTGTTTCGAGACATCTCAGAATGGCAAGGGTGGTGGGGTGTGGGTCAGGCCTTGCTCTGATGAGGTTGTGTCCTTCCCCCCACAGCCCTCAGCTCCACAATCTGTCAGTCATAGCACACTGTAGGCAGCCCCCTAGTGTCACCTCACCTTGTCCCTAAAATGGTGAGAGAACAAAAGTCCTACCTCGGAGGAAGGCCAGGTTTAAGAAGGTTCACCATGAGCCAAGCACATAGTCCTTTAACCCTATCTTCACCTTGGAGTTTTACATTGCTGGAACCCAGGACTGGGTAGTTATGTCTGGTTTTCTATATCTTTCGTGTCCTTCTCTCTTTCTTCCTCTTCTAATTCTAATGTAACATCAAATGGATTCTATTTTCTATGTTCAGTGGGCCAAATCTATACTGTGATAAGTGGTGTTATGTTGTATTTATTCTTTTGCCAATGTTTCTTAATATTCTACAGTTTGCCACTAAACTTTTGTGTGGTTTCTACCTCTTAAGAATAAGTGGTTGGGATCATCTTCCTGTCTACTTAGAGCTTAAGAATCTTGATACAGCCCTAGGTTTGAGTGACCAGAGTGGAACAGCTGTACAACTCCATCCTTTGTGTTTCCTTTACAAGGCTACACCATTTTAAGGAGTTCTTTCTTTGGAGAGCTATAAATTGCAATGGTCCTCACTGGATGACCACAGTGTCAAGTGGCTCTGGTAACATGATTGTCACTCACCATACTTCAAAGGACACATGCTAACACACAGTTTTGTATAAAAATATGAAGCACTCCTAAACTGGAAGAGATACTACCAGAGTTCTTCCAGCCAGTATGTGTATTTTGTAACTCATTATGATTTAGAGAATAAAAACTGCAAGTCTGCATATATGGAGAGCTATTAGATGTTCTACAAACAGCAGTAAACAGGCGTTTAAAGCCACAATGGACACATGGTTTTAAAAAGTGTTTTACAGCTCTGTTGTTTTTTGCTGCAGAATGAAAATTTAACCCTGTAACTTCCATGCTAAGAGGATCTGTCAGTTCATTATGTGGAACAATTTTTTGTGATTTGTTCTGTCAAAAGCAAAAAAGATAAACACAAAAACCACATGTTGATTCTTCTTTAAATTTAAATGACAATTCATTAAAATGTTGTATATTCTAGAATTGCAAGCAGATGTGTGTTTCACACACCTTCTGAAAGTCAGTGTACAGCTGAGGCTGCTTACAAACACGGGAGTTGTTTAAGAGTTAATTGAAGAAGCTGGAGACTGCGACCAATGCAACAGAAGTCTGATTCTTCATGGAGGCTCAGATGAAGTTTTAGTTCTCCTTCGGAAGTGGAATTCAGAAGTCAAGGACAGAACATAGGGAATATTTTATTTAAAGCTATCTTATTTGAAAACTAAATTTTCTCAAAAAGCAAAGCAATGAAAAAGTGATTGCCTCTACTACTGCTAATCAAAGTAAAGAGTAGAAATAGAGATTTAATAAAAACATTTCTGTGGAAAAGCTGTTCAAAAATTTAATTTCCTTCTTAAGGCAGGCAATGTTTTTCTGCTTCTGAAAAGTCTGATGATGTAGATAATAAAAAAATGTCAACTATACTTCCAGAAATAAAGGAAAATACAGACTGGTCTTGTACTTGGCATTTCTAGAATTTTTTAACAGCTTTTTGTTGTATTTAAACTTTCATTTGAGATCTCCAATGGAAAATTTCTTTGTTTCTTCAATTTTTATCCCACCATCTTGCCTTACATGACTTTTTTTTTCCCTCATGGTAAGGTATCTGAAAGAACATTTTAAGAAATAATTTTGTCTCAGTCTCCAGTACCAAATTCTCTAAGTCTGAAAGCAGAACAGAAAGAAGTGGGTATTCAGTTTTGATTTATACGGAAAACCACAAACCATGATGCCTCTAGACACACTGCCTTAGAGAAAAGGTCAGTAAATTATACATTTCTATGCATCCTGAAACTGCTAATTCAAGAGGGCAGAAGAAACTGATAGGAAGTTAAAAACTAGAAAGTATTTTATTTCTCAGCATGTAGTTGTGAGGGTCTGAACTAAAGTCTGATACACACATAAGAAAAAAAAAGAACCAGAAGTTTAAAAGGGTTTAGGTCTCTCTGTTAGCATTCAGGAACACACATAATCATGGAATATGATTATATGCAGGTGTTTTTATTGAAGAGCTCTGGGAATCAGGGGTACAGACCCAAATCTGACTCCGACATGGGTTTCAAACCGACCATGTTTTATACCTTTTCATTATGTAACTACATATTAATTATTAAGCTTATATTGTTCTATTGTACACATTGATCTCATTCAAGTATGGATCCCTCGTGACCCCCCTCAAACCCCCTGACCACAGTTTCTCATGATTCTTGCTACGATTAAACAACAATTACATCTAATTATTAAACAGTCATTGCATCTAACAATCATATCGTTCATCATGTACTGGTTACACAGGTGCAATTTCACATGATCTACCAAAGACCAGGCCTAGCAGCTTCCCAGGGTATGTTCCCAGGGTCTGCTAAGTCTAACTTTGCTTTCTAATGCCCCAAATTACATGATTTTAGAAACCTTTTACTATCATCTCTATCTTTTTTTAAAATTCTGGTGTGTGTATAAAATAAAAACCTATATTTTTTTAAAGAATTCATAGTGGCTAACTCAGTCAAAAGCAAGTAAGAGCAAGGGGAAAAACTTCCATTCAATTCATAATTCCTAAAATGTTTTCTTGTGTTGACAGCAGAATTTCTATATCAAAATTTTATTGCAGAGAAAATGCAGTTGAACCCAGGATGGGAAGAAATGATGTCTCACTCCAATTCAGAAGGCTGAATGATTTCTTTACTATATCTATACTATAATACATTAATATACTATTTAAAGAGANAATCCTGAGAGAGAGAAATATGCGCTTGCCACAAAATTTCACATAAGGACTTTTAAATTTTGCTATCTTGAAATTTAGTAAAGCCGTAGAAATAAAAAATTAAAATGAACAGGTAGACAAAACAACTTTACAACAAGAAAGCAACAGGGTAAAGTGGCAGAATGGAGGTCTGAAAATTAAAGGTATACACCTGGACTGGGCCTCTCCTCAGGGTTAGAGGCTACTTAATGGGAAATAGAATACTTATTTATTGTCTTAGTTTTATGTAGTTTTCAACAAACCATTTTTTTTCTTGCATTATTTTAGAAGACAGGTGAAACTGAAAGGCGATACTATGACTGATATTTATTACTGCACTGTCACAGCCTTTTGTGAATTTTGATTCATCCTCAGTGTGTGTGCTTTGAGATCTCAAAGAGATCAGTTTGGGGTGGGGGAGGAGGGACACAAATAATGTCTGTAGTCCTTCCTTGTATAGCAATGTGATCAAAATTTAGATTAGAAACAAGGGTATATAAAATGACATTTTAAGGAAGCAAATGGGAAATTCTCCAGTCATTGCTTTACTGTCTCACCCTAAAGAAGGAAAGACATTCAGTTGTTACATTGAGTAGTTGCTGCATTATCTCTGCAATACTCAAGGAAGTTCAATGACAAATGACAGGAAAATCAATAGAGTGCTGTACAACTTGTTTTTCGTAGAGAGAGGAAGTCATATTTGTTTTTCTAAAACAGTCTGGAAGCTATGTTAAAAATAAATAATCTTGACATTTTAAATAAATTTTAAACTATCCTGCATGCATAGGTCCTGTGTAGCAATCTCTGATGACTTAATTGGTTCCTTTTTGTTATGGAATCCATGCCTCACTCATTACATAGGATAAAGTCAAGTCTGCAGATGAAACAAGGTTGTACAGGACAGCAGCACAGCATCTTTCCTAGCATAAAATGGCAGGAAGTAGAGTGGAATAAAAATCTGGAGGGAGAGAAAATTGTTCTGGCAGAGAAGAGTGATTTGCTGATTTGGACACTCTAATGCCCCTGGTCAAATCACTTCTGTCACTGTCTGTTTTATGAAATTTCTTTGTAATCTGGGTAAGTCTAATGGGTTTTTTTGCCTGCGTGCTCATCAAAAGTACATTCTTTCATTACATTGCAAAATCTGGAGTATTTTAAGAATAATTATTTTGAAGACTGTGTGTCCTCTGATCTATCAGAACATAAGCATCTTAAATTGAATAACTAATGCTAGTGACAGTAATGACTCTATGCTCCAGTGATTATAACACCACCAATTCACACCAAAGATGACAGGCAAAATCAATACTGATCATTCAGAAAATTCATAGTAGCAAATATCAAAAGCTTACAAAAAGTTAATAATTCTGTTCTAACAGCAGATCGTAAGGAGTATGGCTTTAAAAAATGAAATTAAATTTTAAGCGGTTGCATATTCTGTGCTAATCCTTTAAACATCACTAATTTGTTACTAAGGTAGTTTTACAAGAAAAATTATCTGTATTATGCTATATACAGTATAATAACAACAACAATGTATATAACATGTATTTAATATTTAATTAAAACTGAAACAAAAATTTGTAACAAATAAGTGGAATTTACGTAGCACAGGGAGAATTGGTTCAGGTAGTTTGATGTCAGTATAAAACTTGAAGTGCTCCTAACAGGTATACACCAAAATGTCAGTGAAGTCACTGGGGAAAAAAGCAATTATATTGATCTTATACAACAACAACAACACAATTAGGACAGCATTGTGCAGTACTGTCTATCTTTCCTTAACTACCTTGGAATCTGTAATTTGAGTCTTTGTCTTATCACAAGCGTAATATGTGAATTAATGTGCTGCGTGTTTTATTCTGATAACAATCTATTTCACAGATTATAGTTGTTTGAAGACAAAAGAAGCAGTTTTGCTGGATTGATTCTCATAAAGTTTAAGCCAAGACTTATTCATAATGTTTCCAACTACTTGTACAGCAAAAGAACAAAAAGTTCATCTATTCCTACTGAAATAAAGGAAATAGTAATTGCTGAGCCTTGATATCTCATTGCAGTGCTACATTTGTGGTTGGTTTCATCCTGAAATTCAGAACAAATAATGTGGTTTTGCTAATATGAAGGGGGGAAAGGAAGTAGACCAGGACAGTGCAGTCAGAATGAAGTTTGCCTTATTTATGGAGAAATTATTTTGACTTCACAGTAGGATCTTACATAAATAAGGCAAGATTGAGTTCAGAGTTGAAACAAATAAGGGCTTCCAATCAATTAGTATTGGACAGATTAATGTATTATAGGGCTAATAGAAGACTCCCAAAATATCCTGTGATCCACAATGTTACATCACTCAGTGTGAAACTCCCCACCCCAGGGAAGGTACCTGGGCAAATATAAACCTGAGTGAATAAAAACCCAATAAATTTGGTGTTCCAAGGATTTCTCCCACCATTTCTTTGGTACTTCCCCCACGACCCAATGGATCTGGTCTGTGATCACCACCTCAACCAAGATTGCCCAAGTCTTGTCGCCAGGCCTATACGTGATAAGATCTTCACATTCTTGTTCTTTCCCTTGTGCATGTCTTTGGGTTATGTTTTGCTTTTATACCGCAATTCTTTCATGTTGTTGTTACTATAGATAAAAATAACCAAACTGGCTACATACGTGCTTTCCTTTCAACCAAGCTGTTCTATAATAAACCCTAGTAACAAGAACCTGTGTTACCCTCACCTTCTGTGGGGTGGTCATAACAACTTACCTGTGTTAATTCTGAGTAATTATTTAAAGAAGATATATTTGAAGTGATACTTTATGAAGAATTAGCAAAAAATTTCTGTTTTGTGAAAGAAGCCAAAACAAATTATAAAACTTACACAAATGTCACTTCAGTCCAGAAACCCAGAATTTGGAGCTTATTGAAATTCCTCACAGGTCTGTGATGGTAGGTTTTGTATAGAATATTGCATTCAGAAAGTGAGAGAGGGCTTAAGAGTTACTTGAGAAGGGGCAAACTCATATTGTAGCAGTGATCAGTAGGATCACTTTCTTATCTAATTTGATTATTTCCTGAATAAACAAAGAAGATAACCCAAGGAAAGGGAAAATATCATAATCGTTTACTTGTGTTTTCTTATGACACTTCCAGGGCAGACTGGCTTTGTTCAAAGCCAAGAGGTTTTTTTATAAAAGGCATTTTCTTGTGGGCAGAAAACATATTTGGTACTAAAAGCCAAAACTAAATGCCAAACAAGTATGTGGCACATACACATCGAGGGTTTTTTATTATTTTTAAATACATCAGTTGCAAGTTCAAATGTGTCTTTCATATCACAGTCCTTTGACTCTGGAGAATACCTCTGAACAGCTTTGAGTACTGTTAAGACTGGTGGAATAAAAACACTAGGCCACTTTCAGTAAGGTCACATCCTGCATATTTTTACATTATCACTTTTTCCTGAATGTTTAAGACCATTTTCAGAGAAACACTCTAAAAAAGGCTGAGTTTCTACATAGAAACCTCTTTTGTGCCTTCTGTGATCCTTATCATCTTCTTCAAAGGCATTCCCAGGAGAAGGTTGAATCTTTGCAGTTGTAGCATGCAATTGCTAATTCTTTAACTGTCATTAAAGAGAGAGTTTCCATATGTGCTCTTTCTCCAGTACCTTCAATCTTTTTTTTCCCTGAGTATGGCATTGCATACCATCCTTTTTTTAGATAGACAGAGAAGAAAAAAAGAAGCTCTGTAGCACTGATGATGGTTTCTGCTCCAGGGCACTCAGCAGAAGTGCATTAGGGGACTGTGTCACAGCACATGCCACAGTCGAGATGGCCACTATACACAGAATATCACCGTACAATTCCATAAGGCTTTAAGCATCCACCCATACAGAGTAACACCATACCTCATCAGGAGGCTTCAAGCATCTGCCCATAGAGAGCAATATCACATCAGAAGGCTTCAAATGTCTGCCCTCCTTGTTCTTTAGCTCAACCTTTTATAGTCTTAGATTCATCCATTGCACCTGTGTGCCCTCTGTTCCCTTTGGTGGTTGGTCAGTGCACCTCAGCACTCAGCTTTCAATACTGGTCACCTGCTCTTCACACCTGTAGCCCATTAGGGATAAGGCTCAGCTGCAGCCCCAGTCGCTATTACCACAAACTCTGTACCTACGGTACTGTTCCCTATTTCTTTTGAGTTACTTTGTTAATGCTTTTTAGGGTAGTTTGCAAAGATTTTCTATCAAAAGTTGAATAGAAAGAGAAGAAATTGAATTAAAAATTCAGTTCATCTAGGCTGATTGCTATAACATTGAAGAAAATGCAAAGGAAGAAAAAGTGTAATGTAGAGGTCTACTAGCTGATCTACAGCAGCTGCCATCAGATCCAAGACTTTACTGAACCTATGATTCCCTTTGGACCAGCCTGTCCTTACACAGTCCCTGGAAAGGTCTCAATACTGTGAAAATTTGTTTAAGGTTTAACATTTCTTAATTAACTGGCTTTGTTTGTTTTAATTCACATTTTGATTTTATCCACATTTTAATACATGTGACTGGCTATCCCAGAAAATGAAAACAGAACATTTGGATGATGCAACTATAAATACTCTTTCAGATCAGTTAAAGCTGAAGAAGGAATGTAATTTTCCTATGCTTAAATACAGTAATTTGGCTGACACCTTTCACTCTATGGGCCATTCACACATGATATCTTGTTAATGACTCTCTCATTTTCTCACATGCAGCCAATAGAGGTACATACTGAACTGCTACATGTCACTGTCTGCAAGAATAGGCAGCTCTAGGCACAGGAAAAGAAAGTCCTTGTCTAGGATATCATATAGCTAAGTGGCAAAGTGCCACACAGCTGCAGGGCTGCCCTGCCTGTGATTGCATCCAGGAGAGGAACCAGTTCTCTTGCAAGTGATGCTGCAGCAGTGGGTACAAGAGACAGAACAAGGTGCTATCAGTTGGAATTTGCTTCTGCTCACTTTCTGCACTTACTTGCCTTCCCACCCCCATCTTTGCTCCTCATCCCTTCCCTTGTAGTCTATTTCTAGCTTCACATTTGATGGAAAGAAAAAGTCTATTTGTCTATGCATCTGAATATCCTTGAGCTGCTTTTGTTCATGACTGCAAGTCTCATTGATTTAATTTCTAATTGTTTTTGGATCAAGCTTTGTTCAGGTTGAATTGCTGCAATGAAGTTACTGGTAGAATGAAAATAACTTTGAGCAACTTTCTAATTTCTTTACTAAGCAAGAAACTGCTATTGATTGCATGTAATAACATCCAATTTCCTTTTCATGTACATAGCATCTGTGCATCTTTTTCTTCTGCAGCTCAAGTGGATGAACTAAATTTCAATGGTCAGTGAAATAATATTTTTTTCACATTTTATTTTATGTATTTTGAAAAATATATATAATATAGAGTTACTTTTTATTTTGTTCAGAAATTTCTCTGTCATCTAACCTCTCTCTGTCCAGGTGGTCTGTGCTCTGACATAATACTGGTAAAGAGATGTGTTTTTCAATTGTATTTTAGCCCTGCTGTTTCACTTATAAAGAATATTAAAGAAATAAAAAAAATCAACAACGATTTTCAATAAAGAAGAAAATGTACTCTCAAAGAAATTTATTAAAAGTACATATTTTCTGATCTTAACAGAGAATTTTATAGGATTACTGCTGACAGAAAATGATTTGCATTGTTTGAAAAACTGTTTTGGAACTTCACTTTTATTACAGAATTGTTTGTTGTATCCAAGAAGAATATTCATGCATATGTAAATAGATTTTACAGCCGTTATAACCATGAAGGGTATCTTAGAGTATAATAAAAAACACAGTTCCTGTTTCTAGAATACATGACTAAGTTTCTCATAAACAGCAAAGGGAAATAAAAGGTAAAATGATTGACCAATGAGAAGAACTTTATAGAAATAAAATAGTGCTTTATTGTGTTACACTGAACTTGTTTGTACTTAGTAAAATACAAGTTTTCCCATTTACAGGAAATTTTCAAGACTTCAGAATGTTTTGTTATCTGCATAAGAAATAATGGCTACAATTTTGACTTTCCATAAATAAAGCTGAAATGAAAAAATGAAACTGTTTGTCTGGAATACTTAAAAGGCTTTATCTTGCCTCACAACAGAAAAAAGGGTTTTTTTAAATTAAAAAAAATATCCCGCAGAATACATACAGATTTGTGTAAAAGACATCAATAAAAAATATTTTTCAATTTTCGTCTTTTAAAATTTGAGTCAAGAATTTAATGGAAATAGATTTTCTTCTGAGAAAATTTTATTAATAATAAAGCATTTCTACCATAAGGAGAAGCTGCTAACAGCAGGAACAGACACATAATGCTTGAAAGGATCTCTGTTGTGATTGTAATTCACGTATCTTTTGGCAGATGCACAGAAATCCTTGTACTTGTGCGCCTCTTTCTTAGGATATCCCATTTCTCCTCACTGTCTTTCTCTACATGGCATGTTGTGGAGGATTGCTGTTGCAGATCTGAAGAGCCAGAGCAAGATGGATTGGAAAATGAGAAATACACTAAGTAATATTTGATTCCTATTATTCTGCTGGGGAAAATGAATGTTCCAGTGCCCAAATAATTTTTGGCTAATTTTCTGATACTGACATTTATTTTTAGTTCAAATAAAAACCACCTATTTTTTTGGTTTTGTTTTACTGTTTTATTCCTGTTAGATACTTATGCATGTAACAGTCTTGCTCACGGGGCAAACCTGAAAACAGTAAACAGTGTTTCTGTGATCAGTATAGCTGAAGAAATGTTCTGTATTTTCCCAAATGCTCATACAATTATCATTATGGACTCCCAGATTTTTTTTCAGTGATTCTGTATTCACGTCATCTAGAATTCTTCTGCTTTTACTTTCTTTTAAAATACGAAATGCACTGAAGTCTAACAATCAGAGTCTATGACTTGGTATCTTAAATCTTCTGAATCAGAAGATTTTTTTCATCTGATGGCAAATTTTCTTCCAAGGCTCAATTTAAATACCTCCTGCGTGGCATATTGATGGAAGATTACTAGGTGGAAATTTCAGAGGAATACCACAATAAATCAGTGTCACATATCATAGAACTGTGGAATCATTGAGGCTGAAAAACAGACACAGAGTCCAACCATTAACCCATCACTGACAAGTTTACCACTAAACCATGTCCATAAGCATGAATCTTTGAATTACCTCCAGGGCTGGTGACAAAATCACTTCCCTAGGGAGCCTGTTCTGATGCTTGACAGTCCTTTCCATGAAGGAATTTTTCCTATTATCCATTCTTAACCTCCCCTAGCACAACTTGAGCACAACTCTTATCATGTGATTTCTTACTTGGGAGAAGAAACAAACCCTCACTTGGCTACAATCTTCTTTCAGGTAGTTGTAGACAGCTCCAATAAGAGCTAAACAACCCCAGCTCCCTCAGAGACTTCTCGTAGTATTGCTAAGAACTTGACTGCTCATCAGCTTTGTTGCTCTCATCTGGACAAATTCCAATACCTCAATGTCTTTCATGTTCTCACATTTGTAACTTCCAGTCAACTGACACCTGCAGTTAGCCATAAGTGCTGGTAAATTATGGAGGCTGGCTTGGAGAGCAATTCTCCCAGCTTCCTCAGTGACCTTGAGTGGATCCTGTCCTGCTGCACAGAATTGTCTGTGTGGAAGTGGTGCAGTAGTCTCTGACCATTTCCCTTGGATAATTGGGATTTAATTCTGCTCCCCATTCATCCTCCAACTCAATGGGTTGGGTACCCTGTGAAAAAAATATTGACTATTAAATACTGAGACAAAGGAGTCATGAAGTACCTCAGCCTTTTGCTTGTCCTTTGTCAATGTTTCTCCCCACATCCAATAAAGAATGGAGATTCTCCTTAGCCATCTTTTTGCTATTCATGTATTTATAGAAATATTTTTATTATCTTTTACAGCTATAGCCAGATTAAGATCTAGTTTGGCTTTGGCCCTTTTAATTTTCTTTGTGCACAACCTCACGTTACGCTTGTAGTTCTCCTAAATCACTTATCAGCCCCTTTTTTTAAAAGTTCATTAACCCTCCCTGTTGTGTGAAGTTCCAGGCAAAGCTCTGTTCACCCAGACCAATAGTCTTCTCCAATGGATAGTTTTTTGACACATGGGGATGTCCTGCACCTTTAAGATTTACTTCTTTAAGCACATCGAGCCTTCCTGAACCCATTTGCCCTTCAGGGCTCCATATATGCTATAATCAAGTCTCTTTGCTCCTTTTGGAAAGAATAAAGTACACATCCAAGGTGATACTTTATTTTGTTTTATTATAATTGCTATAAAATACTTTTGTATGAAATTATTTTCTGTTTGATAATGCTATCATAAAAGCTATCTAGACATAAACATACATGCAAAACCTGCTACATTTCTAAAACTAGGTTATGAGATCAGAATAAAAGTGAAATCTTATTCTTTAGCATTAGCATCAGCTTCATATTCCATAAAATACATCAGAATCAGGGAACTTGTCTAAAACAGAAAAGTACAATTTAATATTAATGTCTGTTATTTTTCTCCTGAGACTATGTTTTCGGGCATTGAATATAGTTGTATTTGTGTATATGAAAAGAGCTATATACACTTTTGAAGCTGGACAAGAATGTTATAAACTAACTTAATTTTTCATTTCTTATCTCTAACAGAAGAATAATATGGTTTTGACGTTTCTGTCTTATCATGAAAGACATGATGGAATTATTGCAATTATAAAGGCAATTTGGCAAAGAAGAACATCTAAAAAAGCAGATGAAATTCTAGGCTATGTCATTCAAGCTATTTCCAGTAGACAAATGGAGATGTGATTAAATTGTGATTGTTCAAGCTTCAGTTGGAATACGTATTGTTTTGAGCAAAACAAAATCAACACCAGCTGCAAGGGAAATTACTATATTAATAGCATTGGAAAACTTATCAAATGAAAAAAACTGAAAAAACTTTGGCTCATCTGGCCTTCCTAAAGGAACTTTTCCTTCAAAACCATGAAAGTAAATATTAATACATCAGAAATTCTAAAGAGGTGTATTGGTTATTATAAACACTATCCTCAAAATGAAAAAAAAAGTAAATATGCTAGCCTGAAAGTTAGAAAAAAAAAGGTTTTAACCCCTAGATGAGTAAAACTTTACCATATCAGTCCAACAGGAGGGAAAATTAGAGCTCTCTGCAGTACTTAGCTTCATAAATGTACATTTATATAGCATGGTTTTCTGTCATAATAGGTACCTATGAACAGCAATGCAGGAGGACAACTTAATTCTATGCCCTATGTTCCAAATCTGAAACTGCAAAAAAGTGTATCTATTATTGCCTGTTACAGCCCATCAGCTGCAGGTTCATAAAAATATGTCTCTTAGAAGAGACATGCTGTAGTTTGGAATTATAAGTTTTTACTGCAGTCTTGAGCAGTGGGAGTGAATTTCACAGTATTTGAAAGAAATCAGGCATATTTGAAGGAAAGGAAAAGAAATTGATCCGGGATAAAAATATATTAAAATCTGTTTGTGTGGTATAAAATTAACACAATATAGTAGAGAGATTCTCTAGCATTTTTCAAAATCAGCTGTACCGATCTGTTCTAGTTCAACTTTTCTATTAAATAATTTCAATATACTTTCTAAAACACATTAAGTAAATTATCACACATGAATCTCTCACCCTTTTATCAAAATGAAAATATTGTTAAAATATGTTATATTTTTGCTGAATTTTCTTATGTATTTTTCACGTTTTTCAGGGAGGGGGTTACTTCTTAATACCTTTTGTAGTTATTTAATATGTTTGCTATAATACTTTAAAAACCACTCTAGACTTATACAAACTTTGGCTGAAATTTTTCATTTTGAGGGGCACAGAATCAATTCTGTCTGGATGGTGGCTCATTAAAAAATTCCAGACAATACTTCATTATTAGATCATTTGATATGACTTAATTATATTTTGGTTAAAATAATTTGAAAAAAATCTATTTAGCATCAGATCTGAATAAAAGTCCCTTAGGTTCACAAAAGTTTAAAAGAATACAAGATAGGAAAATTGTAAAGGTTTTTTTGTTTAAAAAACTGCCTAGGTTTACCAATTCAAGGGAAGTATTTAAATTAACAACACTGAAATAGAACCATCACTTATAGACAATATCTGAATAGGAAAATAGAATAAAAAAAAATCCTAGGTTTGAGTAGTAGACAGAGGAATAAATGAAGGTACAGATAGATAGTGATTAATTTGAGTTGCTGAAACTCAGTCTCATTTCTCTCTGTATGCTGAAGGCAGCTGGAGGAAGGTATAAGCTTTTTTCAGTGCACAGTTTGATTTTGCTTCCTTACTTTGCTTTCTTGGCATACTACTTTTTAATAATATAACTACTCAATAATAACATAAAGCATGCTTTACAAGTGGTTTTCTTGCAATATAGATATTTATAAGAGAATTTCAGATGGGAAGGTATACCAAATGGGATTTCTTCTTCATTATAAAATTATCCCAATCTTAGCATTTTGCAATCACATCATTATGATTGTAGAACACATGGGAAAATCACGTGTAGCCATTATGATAGCAATCTTTGCTAACATTAGCTGTTCAAACCCAAAAATTGATGGGTTGTCTCACTATGTAAAAAACACCTTTATGGAAACATTTACTGTAGTAAATTATTAGACATAATTTCTCCTTACTACCTGTTCAATTTGATAAGAAATATATTCAGTAGAGGTAGCTGCTAACTGAGACTCCTTTACCTTACAGCTGCTGTTAAATTTAACATTTCAGGTTTGCTAGTAGCAAAACCTTCTAGATGTGAATAAATCTATCATGGTGCCAACTCTTCCTCTTTGTCCTGTGGGTTTATATTATACCCATGTAATTTCAGGCCTCTACAGCTGCCATGATCAGTCCTGTAGAAAACAGTATTATCCACATTGGCACTCAGATATCTTTGCATCTAATGTCTCTTTACTGGTATGTATAGTTTTCTACCTGCTTCCTTTGTCCTCTCTACTGGAATATCTAGCTTTTGATGAGCTGAGAAAAAATGAAATGCCTTCTCTACTTTCCTTTTATTCTGTCATCGTTATCCAAACCCTTTAAATAAAAAGGAATTCATAAAGTCTGATTACAAGTAGCTTTTTGGAGTCTGAATTCACATTAACATAATTCCTGGAAAATCACAATGTTCCCTGAAAATGTGAGATTTTAATACCATTCACTGTCTGAGGGTACCAGAAAGAGGTGTGGATTTTCTGTAAACTTAGAAACCTTTATGCTCACTTAGTCTTATTTGTAAGGCTTATCTGGCTGCCATGAACTACGTTATCTTGATAACAAGTTTCTGAGTCCAATACATGATGAAGAAGATCTAATCTTCCATACCTGTAGAGGAAGAACTGAATTTCAGAATTTCTTCTCGGAAAGGGTTTTTAAGTATTGGAATGGACTGCCCAGGGAGTGGTGGAGAAACAACTAGTCACGGTGCTATGGTCAAGTTGACAAAGTGGTGATTGGTCAAATCGTGAACTAGGGCACGGGAGCTGGGGAATGGTATTTCTGGGCTCCCAGCTCCTCACCTGAATCCCTCTTGGAGGCAAGGTCATGGAGTGACAAAACAAGTGGGAATGGCCTCAAACCAACAGAGGGCAGGGTTAGATCTTAGAACAAAATTCTTTACTATAAGGTTTGGGAGACACTGGCACAAGTGTGTCAGAGAGTGTGTGGACTCCCCATTCATGAAGGTGTCCAAGACCAGCCTGGATGGGGCTCTGAGTAGCCCAGTCTAGTGGAAGGTGTCCCTGTCTGTGGCAGGGGATTGGAACCAGATGATCTCTAAGGTCCCTTCCAACCCAAACCATTCCGTGATTCTGCGATTCTGGGTTCTTGGCAGTCTTTGCCAGCCTAAGTGATTCTGTGATTCTATGAGGAGCTGTACAATGCAAATTTTCAGTCATGATTTTTATTTGGCATACTCAGATATCCTCTCATTTCCTCCCTTATGTCCAGAATATAACTCATTAAGCAGGTAAATAAGTCATAAAGACAGCCATTGGAGAGCTGCAAGGGATGTATGATTGAAGCTACTGCCCTCTCTCCAGAGAAGCAGCTGGTCCTTCTCACCAACATATACAACAAAGGAAAAGGTCAGCACAATGACTGTGGTCTTTACTACTGCCTTTGGAGAACTCCAGTTTCCCTCCTCTGTCACAGACCTTTGGCAGCAGCAAGCCTGTTTACGCATTTTGTCCTGAGTTTTTCTAGCTAACAGTTGTGTATAATAAAATTTGCTGAACAACCAACCCATATTATTTTACTATATCTATCAGAGTGTTAAGGAACTCCAATGCTGTGGTGATGGAAGATCATAAAATAGTCAATGCAGTTGCTTTGTTTTACAAGAAACAGATCTTGTTAGCTTCATGTTCACATCTTTTTTTTCTCTTGTACTAAATCTTTTATCTCAGTTTTTCTTAGCTTTGATTATTCAATAGAGCAGAAACTGAATTCCTGTAATGAAACCTGAAATCATGAGTATGAGGCAGAAAATCAAACTTGACAGCATTATATAAGGTACATAAGAAAGCAAATTTTATGCAGCCAAGCAATTCCAGATGAGGAAACTTAAACCAGCATTTTAATACCATAGACATGTGTTATTCAGTGCAATAGACTTACATAGGATTATTCTTATCCACCCAGAGGTCAGCTGGCTTGCTGTCATAATTGCTACAGGAGTACATTTACCACATGGCTGTTCATGCCTTGTGGCAAGGAAAGCTTTGATCAGAATCCCTGGAACCTGTGCTCCTTTAAGTAATTTTCTCCCCTCTCCAGGGGAGTTCCAAGGAGTTTATCAAGCCATATGCCATAACTGCTTAATTCTATGAGTTACACAGAACTTCTTCCTTGCTAAAAGAGGCTGATGATGATTTTTAATAATTATTATGTTATTGTGCATATCACAGTATCTTTAGCCATATATTGTTAGATGTGCTGTTAAAGCATGGTATATGCAAATGTTGTACCACTCTGAATATCAAATCCAAATAGACAGGATGGACCTAATATTTCCATTTCTATAGAAAAGGAAAATATGTGCTATAAGATTATATAGTTTACCAGAATCACAAAATAAGCTGAAACAAGATGGACTGTCTGTGGTTATTAGTCATTTTCCTAATGTTTCTGTCTTTTGCATATACTATATACAATATTGTTCTGTCTTTCTAAAAATAAGCTACTTGCATTTTTTCTTTGGAAAGGCAGCAAAAATTCATTCTTTTTTACTTTTTTCTTCTTTTGTTTTTACTGATATTTGCACATATGGAATCCATTATCATTCATAATAATTAGTTTAACAAACTTGACCAATTAATTATGCTGTGTTTGTGGAACACTGCTGCACTTTCAGTATGAAAATTCAGCCTGTGACTTGCTGTGATTATTTTACATCTAGTTCTAACACAAAATAATTCCTGTTTTTATTCTATTTTTATCAGGATATAACTTGAAAGACTTGCCTTCTACCATCCTGGTGGAAGAAACAATTCTGTCAGACTATAAAAGTTTTTCATCAAAGCCAATTACCTCCTTTTACTTAAAATTTCAAGACCCATGTTTTGTAGATGTAAATGACCGTGTGGCTTTTGTTTTTACCTGTAGCTCTCTTTTTCACCTCTTATAATTATTGGGGTTTTTATCTGAAGTTTTAAAAGTAGTGATTGTAACTTCCCAGACGATCATTTGATGGCTAATCTGCCCATTCAGTCTGAATAGAGAATATGTTTCTACATGAATTATATTAATTAGCAGTGCATAATTTTGGTTTGTGTGTTACTGAACTGCAGACTTTGTAAGACTGAGCAGCTGCATGCTATAGAGAAAAAAAAAGCCAGTTCCAAGCAAACGAGTAAGTTCCTGGACATTCTCACAGATCTTTGCATTCTGTTTGTGTTTGAAGAGGTCAAAGAGAATAGTCCTTTTATTATGAGCTGGTGGTGGGACTTTAAAAAAACCAACTATGTATTCTACTTTGCTCATCCAGCTACTGGCTGCTTATAGAAACCTCATATTCTTTCTTATTCAGCTTTGTTACCAGATGCCTTATGTTTGATTATTTTTTCAATTGTCAGCAGTCAGCTGAGCAACAATTTCATCTCTTTTGTAACTAACTCATATTATATGTACAGCAATACTGCCTAAATATCTACAGAGTTCTAAACCATGACTTTGTGCAAGCCCTAGCAAAAACATAGACTGGGAATTGACTGGCTGGGGATCAGCTTTCAGAAAAGGCCCCAGGGGTTCTGACTGACAGCAGGCTGGGAATGAGCCAGCAGGTAGCATGTCTCATGAATCCTTCATCTGGAAGTAAGGGAGGTCAATCCTGGGCCATATTAATAGGAAAAAGGTCAGAAGATCAGGGGAAGTGATTATCTCCTCTGATCAACATCTGTTAGACTATATGTAGAGTTTTGCACTCTCATCCCTACCTCAGTACTAGAAAGATGTGGATAAATTGGAGCGAGTTCAGTATAGGGTCACCAGGACAGGAGAGTCAGGGACCAAGGCACTTTCAACTATGAAGTGAGGTTGAAGGAACTGGGCTTGTCAGCTGAGAGAAGAACCCAAAAACTTCCTCCCCTACCTGTGTGGAGCATGTTCTCCACAGTGTATGCAGTGGGAGGGTGAAAGACAACAGGCATGAAACAAGGTAAGTTCAGTTTGACATAAGGGGAATTTTTCTTCCTGTGAGGACAGACAGGCAGTGGAACAGGTCACACAGAGAATTTGTGCAGTCTTTTTCCATCCTTCAGAGCTTTAAAGGCCCAGCTACATAGCTCTGAGCTGGGCTTCATGTCATAACTGACCCTCCTTTGAGCCAGCAGTTATCCTAGAGACAACTTCAAGTTGCTCTTGAATTATCCAGTGGTTCTAATCTGGAATAATGACTCCATGGATTGAAAACTGAGGTAGTAAATGCACGCAGAGTTATGGTAACAAGGAACTTGTGGCACATCCTGAGGGCAAAGCACTGACTGGGTGACAATAACTTTCACATCCTTCAGCCTGTTTGAAGTTTGCAAGGACCCTATGTCTGCTATGCTTGCATTCAGGCTAAATTATTTCAGTATTGTGAACAACGGAAATTCACCTCCCTAGAGATTCTGCAATACTTTAAAAATGATTGCAGACATACCAACCTGTCTCTTTTTACAATAAATAAGGGTAGGAAAATTCAGGTAGCACTTTTAGTGTCTTCCTGCACATTATTATAGTTTAATTGATGGGTACTTGTTCAGTGTTTCTGTTGTTATGCCACATCACTGACCGGGCCTTGCAGTCTAACTATTGACATCAATCAGTGTTAGTGAAGTTCAAACTCATCTTCTAGATACATCCATAGGACTTTAGACAAACAAGTCTGTATATTTACATAGATGAAACATGATTCACATTAAAGGAAAAAGAAAAAAGAGAAAGTCTATAAAACTCCAAGAAAATAGCCTTGTATTATGCATGCAGAAAGCAGGTAAAATGGTCTGTCTGTCTGTCAAATATTAAAAAATATGTAAATCCTCATATATTCAATTTTACAACACTTTGAATATTAATTCACAGTAGAAAAATCAATTTAAACTCTCAAGAGCAAGAATATTGCTAATATTTTTTTAACATGACTTTTTTCATTGTCTGGGGAGCAAAAGATTTACTTTTTTCTTACTACACTGACAGATTTTTTCCTTTGAAAAAATTTGCACTCAGACAGAAAAAAGCTACTTAAAACAACATATATGCATTAATTCATCGTGAATATCTAGGTATAATGGTCTAAATAGTGCTTCAAGATGCATAAAAATGTTCTTGTCAGAGGACAAAACTTTTTTCTAGTTTTAGATCAACTACATGAAGAAGTGCTTGTTCAAAGTAGAACTTGTAATGCACCCTGTCATCCAAATCAGGAATCAGAATGTGATTTATTGTTTGACTTACTTTTTTCAGATAAACTAGATGAAATAAAACACAATTACACCAAGTTTAAACTGATTTTACTTAGCAGAGACTATACAGATTCAGGCTATAGATCCCCTCCAAGTGTTTACACACATATGTGCAAAGACATTTAATTAAATCAGAGGTGGAAAGTAGTGGTAGTCATGTTCTCTGAGTTTATCTGTAGTTAATTTTACGGACTCCAATGTATTTGAAAAGCCTCAACAGATATCTTCAATAGCAGAATGGTCCAGCACACATTCTCACCTCCCAGAAAAATGCTCTAAAACCCGAGAGGTAAGCTAGGATATGATGTAAATGACATTTTCTTCGCTCTTATTTGATATGGGCTGCTACTCAACAGGGAGTGTTAAATCAGGAAGAGTGTGTCTCTGAGTATAAAAAAGAGAGGTTTCTATTCTGTTATAGGGTCACCTCATGAAATACATACATCTATTTGCAGTCTTGCATGCAGATGTAGACGTTACCTTTCTTTTCATCTCCTTCACTTGTGCCATGGCTGTTGAATGAACATCTAATGGTGTATGGGGAATTCAGGAGACTTTTTCCTTTGTACACGTAGACCTGCAGATCCAATTCTGAAACTAGTGTGAACCCAGGCTGCATGCTATTGTAACCATCTCACTTGGGATTGTGAATTTCACTATTATGACCAAGCTTAGTCACCTTTCATATCTGCTTGGCCTTGATTTTGACCATACTCTGCAGCCTGTTGTTATCTGAAAAACATTCTTACACTGTGAATATATAGATATGAAAATGCACTGTGGTAAATCTGGCTACTGTTGATACTCTCTGCTCCAAAATAATTTTCCGCTTGTAATAGTGTAAGAAATAAGCAGTAGTCCAAGAAATATTTCCCAAGAAATATCTGGATCTTTAGGTTTCACAAGTAAATATGTACAACTCAAACTTCATCCTCTTTGCAAGGTCTTAATAAAGATCTTACAAAGCTATAAAATTAGCTAGTGAAGAAGGTGTTTGGATTTAGTGATCAAATAGCAACCTAATAGTCCTGTCTTCCTAAAGTCAGATGGGGGGAAAAACAATTTTGTGAACTCTGTTATTGAAAAATTTGATTTGCCTCTTATTTTTTAAAAAAGAGATCAGTTACATCTAATTTTCTTCCTTTTAAAATACTTAACATATTTGATCACTTTCCTAATGATATCCAATTACACATATTTTGAATTTCATATACATGTGTACTTTAACTAAAGCAGTTGCATTTTCTTACTGTTTAATATATTTTTTTAAGACGTGCATAACTAGGAAAAAGTGAAGAGATCAAAACTGAAGGCAAATGGATCTGTGTATAGGTCTAGGATATAAATTTACTGTCTGTAAGACACATAAATAGATTAAAATTAGAAATATAAACACATATATACATTTATATACCTGCAAATATACATGTTTATGATTCAGGATGTTAGAAAAGTACATAGAAATGTATTAATTTTTTATAAATGCAGGACAATAAAAGATTAGTTACCTTGTAAAGAATTTAAAATAACATCTGAGGGAAAAGAATATTAAGCTCATTGCCTAATATTCTTTTGAATTTCGAGTTTGTTGGTTGATACAATAAGCAGAATGCTGGAATTAAGATCTGTATCTTTCCTCTCATCACAAAAAAGCAACTGGATATAACATCTTTCAAACAGACAAAGAAATACATTTTCTTCTCTTCTTAAAATACTAGATAAATGTTATGGGTCTGTCCCACAGAATGCCTGTTGTGGATTATTACCTCCAGATCATCCAGTGCTGTGCTCAGTGATTATTGAATAGGATGAGTCTTTATTTCCACATGTACAATTTCATCCTTAAATAAACAGCTCTTCCATAAACTTCTCCAAACTTTGTAGTCATTCTCAGCACAGAAAGCACATATCTCAAGTCACCCTTCCTTCAGTAGTTAAAATAAATTAGGACCAACAAGCTTGATATCTTTACCATGTATCATTTACTTTGTAATTTATGTTTGTGTTGGCTAATGTCAAGCAAACATGTTAGCATGGGAAAGAAATTATGTTTTGTTGTCTAAGAGCAGGGTGTTATGCTGTGAATGAATAAAAAATTAGCTATTAGTTTTATGCTTGGAGAAAATACAAAAAAAAAAAACCTGCTGGGATTTTTTGTAAGTAGTAAAATGATAAAAATTTCTTTTATTGATTTTAAAGAAAGTGCAGATGTTATGGTAGTAGATTCCTAGTTCTTTGCTATGAATCCCAGCTGTAGACCAAAATCATGCTGTAGACCAATGCTGAATACTTTCTGCTGAAAGTTCAGGTATTTATAGGTATTTGATTATCAATGAATAGTAAGTGCCTGAAAATATTAATGACTCCTTAATTCTTGATTCTCTGGAAATTCTTTGTTGTTAAGCACAGTAGTTGAAAAGGTCTAACTTTCAGAACCACCAGCCTGAAGATCCTCGCAAAGGATTGAAAATCCCTTCTTTGGTTAATGTTGCCTCTTCTATAAGTAACATCTTGATTCAGTGAGTTTTGGAAGTTGCTGAGCTACTTAAGTGTAAATGGTATGTGTAATTAGCCAAATTTTCAGTCAATGAGCTCATCTGAGTGTGGAGTGTAATTAGTAATGTCAGAAATGATAATAACTGCAATCTGTAATGCCCAGACACCAACCAGAGTAGTGTGTTCACCTGTGTTATTTTGAGAAGCTAGATTTATATACTGAGATCTCCCTGTTCTCTAGAAGTTGGTGCGAGCAAAAATTATATTTACATTAATAATTTACATTAACAGTCTAGAAAACCCATCCTACTCTCTGATAGAAACTAAGTTAATATGCAATAACTGTACCCCACTGCTCTGGTGATGCACCATAAAAGCGTGGAATTTTAACCCCTCTTAAGGCTCTGACTACACTATCTTCAGGGAAGAGCTTTCTCTGTTTGATCAGAAAACTTGTAATTTGAACTCTTTTTGACAAAAAACAACATGAACAAATCCAGCCATTACTGCTTATTTCAATCTATCTCAGGATCAGCCAGTTCTATTAATGCACCACAGTCACACTGTGAACAATGACACTGAAGAGTGCTAGCTGCAAGAGAAGAAACTAGTTAAAGCTGTGTTAAAAATGTATGTTTTAGAGATTAAAGAGCATTTCAGTGCTAAAGTGGGAAAATAGGTTACTGCCTAAAATGGAATAGAGACACAAAATTTGAGAAAGATCAGTGAACTCATTCAATTCAGTTCAGTTCATCCTTGAAATCAGTGAGCTTTAGTATCATAGACCAATACAGTAGATTTGGAGCTTTCTAGATTGGTCTCACTTGAATCACATTGTTAACCAATGAAATTGATAAAACCAGGTTGGAAACACAGTTTTAACAACTCAAGAACATGACTGGGTGATAATATGGCATATATTAGAATAGACTGATCATTGTTCAAACATATCACTGAATCCCATTATCTGACCATGTAAAACCTTTGTAATGTCGAGTACATTATCAAGACACAAAAGAGGAGCCAAAATGAGCAAGCAGATGAAATAGATGACATAGACAAATGTCAGAAACAAAAGCTAGCAAATGAGCTGGGGCAACAGATGGAGTGTGAATCATTGCTGTTATAAGGACTCACATTCCAGGGAAAACATGAGTAGAAATAAAAAGAATAATTTTCAAATGAAGTTTTACAGCCTGCAAAAGAAAGTACAAAAAGCAAAGGAAGATAATACAGGAAAAGACAGGAACAAGAAGTGTTGGACAAGTGTATAATGACTAGTAGAGCAGAAAACAACAAGGATGAAAAGAGTTTTGCGTTTCTTTTTAAAACCTGAGCAGGTCTCTGAAGTGCTTTTGGCAGCCTAAACAAGGCATAGGAATGTTTGTTTTAGCTAGTTGTAGCACAGGAATGTGTAGTTGTTGACTAATGGTTAATTTGAAGGGTCTATGCCTAGGACAGATATAATCAACTTCATAATTACAGAAAGATGTTGAGAAAAAATCGTGTTAATGCATGTTACGGTTTTTCATTCTTGCTGATATTAAGTTTTTCAAAACTTACACTCTAGCATTTCAATCATTGAGTGTTTGAGTACCTTTAGCAAGCTGGTCTGTGTTCTACAGTTTATAATGCAAATGAATTCTGACATGATGGCACTCAATGAATTTTACTATAAATAAATGAAACTCCATGATAAATCCCACATGGTGAACAATAACTACCATCTGCCAGACATTATGGGCAAAAAAATTAGTCACTGAATTATTAATATAGTACTGTAAATCCAGAAGTAGTTTGCTGATAATTTGCTTTCTAAGTGTTTCATACAGCATCCTGTAAAGCATGTTGTAAATCATGGCCTGTATGGAAAACTGTTTAGGCCCTAAACAGTGTTGGGTTTCCTAGAGGCAGAACTCCAAGTATATAATAAAAGTAGTCAAAGAACCACAACAAATGTATGCCAAGTTTTTGTGGGGCCCTAAAGAATCTCTGACAGAGCTTGTAGCTGTCCTCATAGGAAACAACCTCTTTTAGATTTACACAAAGCAGTGCCAGGAAGGGCTTCCTGGCATCTTTTTGTTTTGTTAAGACTTATTTTGAAAATACTGATAGACTCTAATAGAGGCTTACATGGTCCTTGGATACAGTACTGTTTGATAACTCAGTACTAAAGAGAGAAGGATGAGACAGATGGGTAATTAAACCTCTTGTGATTTTTTTATTTCCTAGGATATAAAGAAGTCTACATAGCCTTTAATGCTGAATCTGTTATTCCCTTTCTTGAATAACTTTGTCTATTCTTTGATGTAGTTTTTCTTTTTGTTTGATTTGGTTTCATTTTAGACTTTATATTAAAATAATGGCAATTTCATATATTTTTTCAAATAATTTTGCAGCAAGACTGTATGAAATGCAATACCTCATGGATTAATATTAGATCCACATGCAGATTATATATGTGTTTTCAATACCAATCTTTAGTTTGTTATGACTGAAGCATTCCTTTTTCTTGTAACTTGCCAGTTTCCAAAGTTTTACTCTCCTCTTCACTCACTTTGTTGTATCTTTTCTCCAATCTTCAGGATTAAGATTTATCAAGCAAAAATTCATTGCATTTTCTTAAATACAACTATCTCTTTCCAGATCACTTACCATGTGTTATCTATCTAATTTTGCATTTGTGGATTTGTGTGTGTGTGTGTTTTTCACATGTTATGATTTAGCTGTAATTAAAAAATGTAATCAAAGTTGACTTTTTACTGCTGTCTAGATCAATAAAGAGAATATCAAATAATCTCCATTCCAATACACTAACTCCAGAGAATAATGCTTCTTTTCCTTTAGAAATTTCACAGGAATTCTAGTATGAGGCAGGTTTTATTTCTGACTGATATTTTCCTCTGATTCATTTTAATTAACCATGTAACAATATAAGATGTCTCTTTTTTTTCGGATTATACCTATAGCAAAAAGTATGAACTACAACTAAACTTACCACCCTAGCCTTTACTCTGAAAGCCAGCAGCCTAACTGATTGTAAGTTACATTGAAGAGTCAAAGAGATCCATACTGATGACTGTTTTAAATAGTACAGGCCATATTTAATGTAAAGAGATCTTAAAACATATTAAAGTGATGATTAAAATTTAATCAAAAGTTTGAGACATCAGTTTCAGAACTATTGAAACAGATGACTTGAAACAGAATAATTTCATGGAATAGGCTCATGATGTAAAAAATCCAGACCAGTAAAAGAGTGGATATTTGGAAATAAATATAAGTCATTGTGACTGGCTGAGAAACAGTCAAACCACATCATCTGAACAGACAGAAAGTGTTTTACTTACTGAAAAAGGCCAGTGGACACATGAATTTGTTTATTACTGTCCATGGCTGGGTCCATGTGTAGCATACAGGTACTAAAATTCCAAGGAAATAGGAATTGATAAGCCAAAAAAAATGAAACTTTTTTTTTTTATGGAGAATCAAGAAATATTCACATCTAAGTAATCATCTCAAAAACAGTCACAAAGAAAGTGAAAAAGCAGACCATGAGAGGCTATCAAAAGTAAAAAAAAAAACAGTAGGAAAGCATAATAGCACAATAAAACTTATAATGTTCATATAAGCCTTAGGATATCCTGCTGACACAAAAGGCTATCTTCAGAGGGGAAAATTACTCTGGCGAAATGAGAATTTCTCATATACCAAATTTTTGGTTGGTATAAAAGTCTCCTTTCGGCCAGTAGTAGCTTTCACAAGGATATTTTATATCCTTGTGTTAAATAATCTGATATGCATTATTTAAATATATAGACAGAGCAGAAAAAATTGAGCCAAAATACAGCCCTTCTGCATTTTGTTAAAGGAGAAACATTAAAATGATTCTCAGGATATTTTTCTGATAAGTAAAATTGTACATAAATATCAAAAGATATTCTCACTTATTACTTTTAAGAAATATAGCATTTCTTCTCAATTTTCATTGCAAATCTGAAATGGAAAGTAAGTCCTCTACTGCAGCTGGCTTAGATTTTTCACTTATTCTACAGGTGAAGATAAAATAGTTTCTTCTTTTCTTTATCTGAAACCTTCTCTCTTCTTTATCACCCCTATGTATAAAGACCCCCTGAGAAATTAAAAAAAGACAGCAGGAGGCCAGACTCTCCTGAATATGATTCATTCTGAAGAAAGATGAACGTGTTTTAAACAGCACTACTTAGGAAGGAGAATCTGGTCTTCTATGATGTTCCTTGTGTTCACTTAGATTTTAGGATGTAAGACAAAAAAATCAGTGACTGTGAAATATTTAAAATAAGGTAGGCAGAACTGGCAGGTTTTCAGATCCAATTTATCCAAAAGTGTCTCAGGGTGCAGGAAGTGGACATTTTCCTCAATTAAGGTTATTTTTTTTTACTTAAAAAGTAGCAAGATATTTGAATATGCTTCAGTGTTGTGGTTTCTTGGCACTGTTAGGATTTAAAATAAAAGACAAAACTTCTTCCACTATATTAAAGCTTTGTTCCCAGTTTCAGTTTAGGGTAAAAATCATATTTTCCCATTTGGGGAAGACACACACATGTTTCATCTACAACAATACAAATGCTTAATTTTTCTACTAATTTTAGCATTGCACTTTACTTATTTTTTGCCTTAAGATTAGCTTGAAGCCCCATACCATTACTGAATTTTTGGATGATACATATGTGTGAAAAAAAGTAGGAAAAATTCCAGCATGCTTTTCTTTCCACTCATGATAGAGATTTTTGTCACATGCATACTGTAGATAGGTTGCACACAGAGTAGATTCTTGGACTGAGTATGAATGAAAGAGCACAGAAAATTTTAGACTTATTTTTTTTACTTCTTTTTCCTTCTCCTTCTTATTAATAGGAATGTTTTCATAATTATTTAAAACTCCACAAGTAGATTTCAAAACTGCTTAAGCTCCCATTTAATCACTTAAGCAAATAGCTCAGTTTTAAAAAGGACTCTGTAATAGGGACATTGGAAGGCACTATGCAAGAAGACCATCATACAAAAAATATTGGTGATCTCAGGGAGAAGAAAGGATGGGACCCTCACTGAAACACATTTTCAGCTTTATTCTCTTTCCTTTCCTACCTCTTATTCCTTAATAAGAACAAGATTAGTTTTATTTTTTTCTCATCTCAGACCTTTTCTAGAAAAATGATTTTAAGGATTCTAGCTTTTAAATTCCAGTAAATTTGAGTCAGTACAGAAACTGCATTGCAGTTGTGTCAGTGAGCAGAATAAGTATTAAACCAAAACATTCTTCAGATTAGATGAGGATGACAACTTTTATTAAAATGGCTCTAAGTGGTACACACAAAATTACCAAGAAAGTATGTTTTAATTGACAGATGGGAAGAATAATTTTTTTTTATGTATGTGTGTTATAATTACACTAGGAATTAGTGTATTAGTATTAGTTTGTTTCAACTTTAAAGAGAAGCACTGACCTATTCCAAAAAAGTTCTGTTTCCAAGTCTAGATTTTTCTTTTTAAATTTACTGTAAAGCCACCACCATGGATCAAACTATTTTCCAGGATATAGACAAGACACAGAGATTTATTTCACCTTACCTTACATTGTTAACAACTGAGCATCAGAATCTCTTCAACTACCCTACATCCCTCTGGAAGACCATAGAGAGAAATATATTCTTCAAGAGTGGTTCAACTCATCTACCCGAAGTCACACTGTGAGAGTGTCCATCTCTCTCTGAGGGCTATAAAAGGAGTTTTGTTCATCCTGCAGTTAGCCATTTTGTACACTGTAGACTTCTGAAGTAAAAATAAATCATCTTCTCTCATTTTGTTTCCTTAGAATTTACTTTCAAATGAAATTCAGCCCATAATGTTTTCTATTGTAGTGCAAGATCCCCCATAGCCTAAGAATTAAAGATAATATATAATAATTATATATATATTTATTGCAATATAATAATAATACTTATATAATGTTATATATGTGGCATCTATTGGATGATTAACTGAAAATAGCAGCTTACTGGTTAATAACAACCTTTTCTCACATGTGTACCTCCCTGGATTTGAGAACATGTATTTCATTGCTGATCATCTGAATTTGTGGATACCTAAATTCAAATTCTTTTGGGTAGTGATTAAATCTTAAATTCAAAATAATGTGCAAACATGGGCAGAAAAGAAAGCAGTAAATATATACTATATTTCCTTAATTTTGCTGGAAAGGGTAGAAGAAATAAAGGTTTGTCTGCTTAGGCAGTGTAATCATTCGATCAAAATTGCTGAAATGCTCTGCACATCCACCTTTACATCAGTCCTATTTGTGTGAGATACAACTTCATCAGAGAGTTTTGTTTGCTTCTGGGAAAGTGTTTTAATTTATTCTAGGTACAAATCTATATTTTATTTTTTTTTTTTTAACCAGAGCTTGGTGTGGTGTAGTCACAGCAGAATAAGATAAATTTCCTTTCAGAGACATCTACAAAACATGGAGAAGCAGTCAAAGTGTGCAGACCTGGAAGAGGCACCAGGAACCAGGAGGCCCAGTGTTCCACTCACAATTTTAAACCCAGGAGAATAATAGGATAAAACTCATTTGCCCAATCTGTTCCTGAAAATTTACTATGAAGGAAATTTCCCTTTTTTTTCCCAAAGCAGTATGTCCCAGAGCTACTTACCTTTTGCTTTCAGAAGTTTAGTGTAGATCTCTATTGCTTTAATTGTCTTCCTTGTCTGCTGCTCTTCTTTTTTTTTTTCTGCTTATACCACAAAATTACATTTTTCAAATTTGTACTTAATTGTAAGATCATCCCTGATATTTTGCTTCTTAAGTATAAGCAAACTGAATTATCTCAACATTTCCTCATGGCTATTGCTATCATTATTTCTACTTTCTGTGAACTTTCTTCAGTTGCACAAAATGCTGTGAGCTACAAAAGCTTGACACTGGATGCATTTTCTGCCCAAGCAGCAAAGGATGATTGCAGGTCTCTTACAGACAGAACTGTTTCTATATCTTGGGATGGTGTCTGCCTTTCTTAAGGTTCTGTGGTGCTATTGATTCCTGTGCAGTTCACAATCTATCCCTTATAGATGTTTTTACACAAAACAATAGACTTGCTTGTCTTTCTATATCATGTATCTGTAGATTATTCCTACAACATTAAGAGAAAATTTTATTTGCTCTTACCAAACAGAACGCTTTTTATCCAAATATTTATTTTGTTTATAATTTAAATTTAATTATAACCCTGTTCCCTGTTATACTCTCAGCTTTCTACAGTTTGTGTGTTCTGCAAATAGAAAAGCAATCTCTATTTTCAGGCATTAATAGCATTAATGTAATTTTTAATAACCCTAGGATATTCCAGAAAAGATCCTTCGATGTCTTTTCTATGCATCACATCCAGTACCTCATTTAGTGTGGGCCATGTGATTTAACTCCAAAGAGTTAAAAATTAGACTTAGCCTCACAAGTAGTTCAGGATCTATTCTAAGCATTGTAGGAAAATCAATGTGCTCAGATACTTAAGATTCATCCTCTTATGAGATATCTTTGATCTCTGGGAATATTCACCCGTACACAGGGCCCACTTTCTTCTTTGACCTTTGCCCAGTAGACAGATATTCTCTGTTTGTGACCAGTCTTCATTGATTTCATAGTTTCTTTCAGAACTCTCTTTCAGAAGGAGGTAAAACCTCCCTAAAATATAAAGAGAAATTTTATATGAAGAAGAGAAAAAAAAAATCATCTCTGTTTTTTTACATCTTTTCAGCAAAGCAACAGAATTACAGAGGAAATAAAAATTCAGATATCAACTTATTCAGAAAGAGTATTCCAGAACAATTATTAAGTAAATGTTTAACTATTTCCCTACTCATACAAAGATAATTTATTTTAAAAAATATAAAATGCAATAAATGTTCAATAAATTGAAAATCTGTAGGTATTAACCTAGCACATATAAATTCTTTTTTAAAGCTTTTTTTTTTCTATGGACAGCTTGGAGAACTTTATAGAGGACATCCTCAAAATCTCAATTCCATAAATTTGTTAAAAACATAAAACAAAATATTATAATTCTCTATGAATTAATACACACTATTTCAGAAATTTTTGCGTTTGTAATTTTGAAGAGCTTGCTACTATTCAATACCTGTCAGTAACTGTGTTAATTTTCAGAACAAATAATCAAATATTTCCTGTCATCAGGTTTTTGAATTGTAATAGTATTTTTCTTTCCAATGGATTCATATTAAAATATCAAAGGGCTAATTTTAAATTATCACTTTTTATTCAAGCTTAAGCTAACTTTTAATATAACTTCTTTTCACTCACCAGACACCAGCAAAAAAGAACAATTATTTTAGGTTTATAGGTGCTTTCCTTAAGAAGAATGTATAAAAAGAATTTTACTCACATTTATTTCCTCAGTTCTCTAATTCAGGTTTTGACTGAGGATTTGGAGCTGTTATACAATGATATGTTAGTATAGATGCAGCTTCTCAGATTCATGAAATGATCTTTAAAGAGGTTTATATTATGTATTGATTTCCTAATCTGCTTAAATTTATTGGGGAGCTGAAGACAATGAAAAATTGTGTAATGGAAAACATTATAATTTAATCAACACATACTGCATTTTTTTTAATATTAAAGGAATTATTATCTTGAATTCTCTAATCAAATTTATGTCAAAGACTAATATTCCACAAATTTGAAGGTTTTCCATTTATTTCATGATAATTTTGAAAAACCTTTGCTGCTTAATTTGCTCTTTGCAAATTAATGTTCTTGATGAGTGATTTCAAGAACCTTGTCCTAATATAACCTGAATTATCACAATTTATCAATCACAGCCTGCTGTCCAAGATTATCCCATAAATTTCTTAAAGCAAGTTAGGAGCTGACAGATATGTGAATATATTAGTTACTATATAGAAAGCATTAGCAGTATACATGATGGCACTATTTAATTTATTTATGTATTCCAAATTATGTTATTTTCTGGTATTTGCATTTACTTGAATTTATCTTATTTTATATGCTACTGTACATCTCTTGCTTACATGCTCTTTTTTGCTGGTATAAAATAATTGATGTATTCACATGATAAGACTTCTACATGTAGTCATGAGGGTACTTGAATGATATACAAAAAACCAAACAAGTACTCTGTGGAAAAAAAATCTTTTTATGCTTTAAATATATGGAAATGTGCAGATACAAGTTATGAGACTTTCTGCATTTCAACCAAATTCTATGATGAAACATTAAAATCTTTTTTTTTTTCCTTTTCTTTTCAGACTGGATTATGGAACATAAAATCTCAAAGCTATTATGCTTAAAACTCTGATAAGAAGATATTAATGTTCTCACTCAAAATTCAGAGAAAGAATACCAGCTTCTTGGAAGAGAAAACACTTTATCCACACAAATAAAATACCATTTCAAAGAAGAAAATAGAAACACATGCAGAAAAAAATAAAAATGCTCTTCTCCAGAATACCTTTTGGGAAAAAAGAAGAAAGATTGTTGTGTGGAGCTGAACACCACGAAAAGAAGCAAGGAAGGAATGGTCTTGGTCACTAAAACTCAGTGAGAACCTTCAGGAGAACCTTTCACTAGTTAGGCAGCAATCATCACCAGAGATGTATGGTAGCACCCAGAGATGTATAAACTATAGCCTGGATTGTGTGGGTGGCTGCTCATAATCAGCTCACAAAACAAACACAATAGGGGAAAACAGTGAATCAAATCAACTTAAGATTTCAGATGTACGAATTCTAAAGCAAAAGGTCATGGAAAAAACAGGAACAAATTTTAGTACATGATTACAAATATTTAATATATTTCCTAACTTACTTGCACATGATTCATTCATGTGACCCATTGATACAGAAGGCAACAGTTTTTTCAAGGACAATAAAGCCAGAAAAAAACCCCAAACAGGACTATTTTTTTGAATGATAAGGAAGGAGGATGTGTTCTGATCTACTGAGTGTCTGAGGGTTGCAACAAATAAGAAGTGAAATCATGAGCCATGTCTTTTTGCACATCACAAAATTTTAATTCAGGATCAATTATTTTCTGAAAGGTTAGTAGGATCTAAAGCATGGGACTTGGTGACAAAAAGGGAGTATAACTACATGGTCATCCATGAAGAAAGAAATAGCGGAATAAATATACACCCAAAAATATTTTAGAAAATTTGGGTAGAGACTTTTGATGGAGGAGATGGAAAAGCATTCGTCCCTTTTGTCTGTGACTCCAGCAGTTATTAGTAGAAAACAATTAATTAAATTAATTAAAGTTCCCTGAATCAAGTCTGGTTTGCCCATTGCAGTACTTGGTGAATGTTCTCCCTTTCCTCATCTCAGACTATGAGATTTTTCATCTTATTTTCTCCCCCTGTCCTGCTGAGGAGGGGAGTGACAGAAAGGCTCAGTGGGCATCTGGCAGCCAGCCAAGGTCATCCCACCACTCTTGTATTGAACATTACTCCAAGGACACAATTGCTTTATTTTTACATTAAGGTCAGAAGCCAAATGAAGTTGGAAATTGTTTTTCTGAGCAAGTTATGACTTGGACACTGCCAGTTTCAGTGGTGATCACGGCTATATCACCAAGACAATGAAGTATGTTTGATATTAAAATAGCAACATAAGTACTTATGTTCTGTAAGGGAAGTTGCCATCCACAAACTCAATTTCAATTGTATCAAAGTGTAGAAGGGAAAAAAAATTGCATCGTCTGTCAGCCATGAGGCATCATATTTCCATGCCATTTCCTGCTGCTTGAACAGGCTTTCCCCCCCCATTTACACTTCTGAAGAAACGCATGAATTGTATGATGTTATTTTTGGAATTTTCCACTAAAAAAGAACTTAAGAGGAAAAATTTACACTTATATGGCATATTTGGCAAATCAGTTAAAAGATATAAATAACATTTAACAAGGATATATTTTCCAAGGCCAGGGGGGAATAAAATTCCAAAATTAGTCAACTTTAATTTATTCTCCTTTAACATGATACCATCTTGAACAAAAATGGAGATTTTTTTCCTTGAATAGGCAGTTACCCACACATAACAATATTTATAAGTATAAAAACCTCCTTTTGAATGTGTGTGTTTGTTTCAATCACTTAGCATATATAAAAACATAACTGAGCAGGAAAACTAGATGGAGATTTTAATAATCTTAAGCTTTTCGTTGCAGGAGAATGACTACTTCTGTTAAAGTTACCTTGTGGCCATTCTACTAAAACAAAACAAAAAAAAAATCTTTGAAGTGGTCTAAGGACTGAATCTTCTCCTAACTACTAATATTTGCAGCACTAGGTGTAATTTTTGGGCTGTGAATAAATGGCAAGATATCCTGGTTAACTTATATCTTTTGTATTAGTAAATCACAAAGATCAGCTATATTCAAGTTTGAAAGAGAGGTCATGAATGGAGAGCTCTGAGGACAACCAGTAATCAACACATATTTTCACTGATCTAGATCCTCAATTGGTAAAAATCAATATAATTCCTGTGAAGAAAATGGACTCTGTATTGATTTACCTCTTTTGTGAAAATAAGCACAGCACTTGGCTGAGCTTCCCGTGTGAAAGAGAACTTTGCTTGGCACAGTGGAGAAGAAAATAAGAACTAAAATTGTCCAATAACTAAAAAGAAGAATTAAAACTGTCCAAGAACAGATATTTCATTGATGTTGTCTTTTCTATTTTTTTTTTTGAAGTTGGAAAGATTAAAGCATACTTATTAAGGAAACAGTGCTATTCTAAGTTTTCACAGTGTAATTCCACACAGCATCACTTTTATTTGGAAACGATATTAAGTTTTTTCAAGGATTCTTTAAAATTATACATATTAGTTAAATAAAGTTAGGAAAACCATGTTAATATATTTTCAAAAGGAAATTATAATTTTCTGACATTTTCCATTGAAAATCAATGATTCTGTACAGAACAGTCAATCTTAATAAGGCATGTGAGAGAAGCATATGCAGAATCAGTGCACAGATTGCTTACTGATAAGGAGAATGTAGGAACTAATGTCCAGATCTGAAAACAGATCACCTTTAGAGCTTTTCTACCTATATGCAACAGGTAAACAGGAGACATATGCTGATAGGGTGAGCATCTCAGAAAATTCTGGTCTGATACCATCTAAAAGAAAAATGGCAGAGCTTCCCATTGGCTGCAGCACATACATGGTAAACCCCAAGGACATAAAGGCAACAAAAAAGACTAAGGATTTTTTCTACGTTTTTCAACAAGATATGTTCCAAGTTTACATATAAATGTTGACAATGAGGGACATACCATGAGTAATCAGCAGTAAGGTAATTATGCCTCAGATAAGAGAGAAAAGTCCACAATTATGTGAAATTAAAGAAAAACAAGGTTTTAGACACTTCCAAAGATTTTAATATGGTTTCCATCTTTCTCTCATTTTGGCTAAATCAAAATATTTGACCAATAAATGTTCCAATGTTTTGCTCAAATCCTATAATGATATTGCAAAAAACCCTAATTGCAGTGTGAACATATTGCCATTGTTTCTGCATTGTGTGTGGTGCTTATGAGCAAAGCCAAGTCTAATATGTCTCAGGATTAGAAGCAGCTGGGTTTAGGGAGATGAAATTTAGGAGATCAAATTTCGGTTTTCTTCCTATTGAGGGAAAAAAGGAAGTAACTTTTGGAGGTAATGTTTTTACATGAATGGATAAATTGATTGTGTGACAGTCACATCTTACGGTTTTGTATGTAGTCTTTATGAGAGGGGATTTTTTTAAATGAATTACTGCATTCAATTTGCTTTCCTTGGTTGATGAAAGAGGTTTTCATTTTAATTCATACTACGGTCATAATTGAAGGCATGTTCAAACTAGTATCTACTGCTCATTGGGTTTTCAGAACATTTTAAATTTATATAGGAAAGAGAATATGAGAAAAAGACAGATATATATCTCTCTTTATTTTATGTTAGTGTTGGGGTTTCTGAAAAAGGGAATTTCCCAAATAAGTTTTCTTCAAAAAGTGAAAAGTTTCTAAAAGAATTTGTACTTGATGAATTGACATTTTCAGAGAAAAAACATTTTGTCCAGGTCTACTTAGTGTGCTGCTTCATTAAACAGATTTCCTGGTTTGAGTTGCAGCACACTCTGTGAAATTCCCTGTGTTCTACTTTTTTTAGTCAGCAGAGAGTGGAATATCAATTGCAATTATAATTTATTGTTATATCATCTTCAAAGACACTCTATCTTTTCTTGAGAGCTGTTACAATTTGGTTCCTCCAAGGCACAAAATACCAAACTAGACTTTTTTGTCAGATGTTAGAAAATGGTTTAACATGAAGAATCAAATGGATAAGCCTATTCACAAGACCACTCAGTCAGAACCACTTCACATCTGATAAGAAATCTTTCCAAAGGAAAAAAAATGGGTCTGTGTAAAGCCCTGAAAAATTACAAGATTGAGGCTGTTGACAGTGTTTACACTTACTGTTATCAATAGTTTTTTGCTGGAGATATTTCCACTCTCACCAGTCTGCCATAAATAGTGGAAGACAGTTTATGTCTTCTACAATGCTTTATTTACAATGGTGATTCATGACACTCTTGCCCAGAAGCTCTATAAGGACAACACAGAATTTTTTAACCTGGAAAAGGGCTCTGGAGGCCAACTGGCCCAAAATGTGGCTAAAATCAGGGCCAACTTCAAAGTAGATTCAACAGAAAAATATAAAAGTCAGCAATGGGAGTTATTGTTTCAAAGATCTCCATCTGAAACTGTCTTGGTATACAACTTCATTTTTATCAGTACACATATTTGAAGTTCAAGCGTAAGCCTGAAGACATAAATATATAATACATATAATCAGAATATTCCTCATTGCTCTCAGAGTTTAATTACCAGGGACAAGTTGCCTTTCATGAAATTGTTGCTAGTAGAAAGTTAATTGGTAATGGATTTCAGAACAATTGGGAGAACCAACAGTTTGCTTTATCAATATAAGTGTATTTTGTATTCTGAAGCCAGAATAGAACCAGTCCATGAAAACTTTTGCTAGAGTATCCACTTCCTTTTGGTGTTCAGAATCTGTCGATTTAATTTGATAACCTCTTCTTATTTTGGAAAATATGGCAACTTGATAATCCCTACATGCTGTCTTTATTTCTTTTACAACCTACACTAATGGATTTGAAGTCCAGAACACAGAACTTTTCATCTACTGTTGTATCAGGTGCTACAAAAGCTTTGAGCAAAAATAGCTGACTCTATCCTTACAGCAGAGAAAAAAAATTGCTATGATCAAAATAATGAATATATTTAGACTCAGATGCATGGGTTAATTTTAAAGTGAAGATATTTTGTGCCTCAGAAAACAGGGTAGGGAAGAGGGAGGCAGTGCTCTGAAAAAATCACTAAACAATTTTTTAAAGAATTCATGCAGCAGTTTCAAACTGCTTATGTTTTTTAGCCTAATTAAGCATATGCTTTAGCAATTATTTATTTGATGTGCTCACTCGAGGGCTCAGAATGCAGAAAGAATTTTGTGACACTGGGAAATACTTTGCTATGCAATTCTAAGAAAACTCTGGAGGCAGCAGAGTAGAGTTTATCTTACTAATGTTATTTATAAAAGCAGATTCTTTTCTGTCAGACCTACCAAGGGAAAGAGTCAGATCCAGACATGTGAGACTATCTGTGTATAGACAGATGGAAAGAATGGTATATAACACCTAACCTATTCCCTAACCTCTCCATAAATTATTGCATACTCAGTTGTACTCAGTGAAAATTGAATAAATTGACCTAAAATCAAATAACTTTAATCAAGTACCAGCTATTTTTGCATCTAATTTAAGATTCAGTTCCCTTTTTTAATTCTCCTTTAGGTGTAAAAAAAATAGTTTTGGCCTTCCTAGGATCCTTTGGTTTTTGATCTTTCTGGCTTGATGAAACATCTTCTTTATCATCTCTAAAGAAAATCTGCAGAGGAACAGATGTTTCAACCATCATTCTGAGAAGGATGAACTGAAGAGGTGTCATTTTCGTCATGGACTTCTGAACTGAACCCATTTTTAACTGTCTCATCCACCCTTTGAAATGAAGGGGTTTTTTTTTTCCTAAATAAATAGATTATTGCTACAGTTTGACATACACAATTAATTTAAGAAGACTGCATATTGCATACATCCAGAAAGCTCAGTCCATTGCTATATGAAAGCACTTGAAAATATTTCATTTTTCATTGGTTAAGTTTCCTTTGTTTTCCATTACATAAAGTACCAATAACAGTATTGATCTTGAAGATGATCTTTTTGTTCAATTTAGTTTTAAATGTGACAGTACTAAGAACAGAAGGTTTTTTTAGACCCAGAAATAGCATGTTTACTTCATTTGTGTAATTTATATGCTAATAATGTGCAGTCTTGGATTCCTTGGGATATTGCTTTACTGCTTATAAATTTTTTCCTGTGATACCGTCTGGCACAGCAATTTCATGTCAGCCATTATCTGTGGAAACAGATTAAAGCATCCCTGAAGCTTTTTTTCTTTATTTGAAGAAAATTTTCAATCCTCTAAAAGCATTCAGAGAAGGGAAGAAAGAAATAAGAAGGGAACAGAAAGCAATATATTTTCCAGTTCAGGCATACTCTGGCTCTTGATTATGGACACAACATAAAAAATAGGACAGCATTCATCAGTATTGTTTGACAAAAATTTACTGATCTCAATGAACATGGATTTTGGAGGCAATGAGCAGGCAGTAACCTCACTATCTACTGTCATCAGTGTGTCAGAAAGTGTTTTTGACAGAAAGGTAATAGAGGAGGTTAAAATTAATAGCCAGAAGGGATAAGCATTTTTTAGGTAATACCTTAAAAGTGCTGTATTCTGATAAGCAGTGGCTTAAATGGCGTAAATGGTATTTGTGTTTGCAATACAAATACTGAGAAATAAATTTTATTTTAGTGAATATCAACATTTTTCATATTTCTTCTCTAGTTTCAGAATATCTGAATGTAGAGGCCCATAAGAAAATTGCTTCATGGAAAAGCAGGGCATTAAATTGGCATTTTGAATAATGGGCTGTCTCCTTCAGGATTCTTTAAGGGCATAGACCTCCCAGACAATGTGCAGACTCTGGAGTCAAGACATTGGATTTCAAAAGGCAATTAAAAAATGTATGTTATGGAATGTCATAAAGATGTTAGGGTCACCAAAGATATCTTTAAAAGAAGCAGCTGAAGAAAGTGGGAAAGCTGGGAAGGAAAATGAAAGAGAGGATGAGAAGCTTAGGAAGGGAGAGGTCTGACTGGTAGTAGGTAAAAGATAATTTGGAAGCAGTTTAAGGGAGGATTAGCTTTTCAGGTTGAATGTAAGAAAAACCCACGGGTCCAAATCTTACATCAAGACAGTTTCAAGATGATAGGAAGGACAAATATATCATTAAACTCCAGCAGTGAAATGGTTTCTTGTCTTTTTCCTTACTTGATAAAGGGACTGAATAAAGATTGACTCATGTATTAGATGAAATAGAAGTTGATTAATTAGAATATATATGTTTTTTCTAGGAAGGGGAATAATATTTAGGATTTCATAAACCAGCCTCAGAAAGAAAGGATATGCTTTGTATATCCATAGCTGCCCAAAAGAACATGCCATAGTATTTTGAGATGATCAGCCTTTAGAAGATGTGTCTCAGAATGGTCTAAAATGGTTATTTCGGCCAGAAAGGGGATATGTGGAAGTGGTTCTTTAAATTAAATGTATCTCAATTTGTAAAAAATACAGCGACCCAGCTTTTAAAAATATGTATTTTGCTGAACTTAAGTGCAAGTTCTTTGCACTTGATGATTTTAAAATATTTTTTCTTAATAAATGTCGTCCAGTTTCCCACTTAGGATATGTAGGAAAAATTTCATTATTTCCATATGGTGGGTGTACATTCAAATACAGATGGTACAATTTTTTAAAAGATTTTTTTCCTCCTGTGTGTCTCATTATTCTGCGTGTCAGTTGATGATCACCATGAATTAAAGCAAGCATGAAGACCCATGATGATTCATAAAATCACTTAATTTAGATTTCAAAGGCATTTTAGGATCCTCTAAATCTCTGAATGAAAATCACCTAAAATCTTTGATCCATTGGGAAGCTAAAGATATCTGACAATGAAAAAGCTGCCTTTCTTAGTAGGATTTCACTGGCGCACAAAAAACATCGTACTGCATAATTGTTTGCAGAGGACAATTTTGATATTGGATTTTCACCAAAGCTGTGAATAAAAGATCTTTCCATTTACTCACTTGATTTCTCAAACTCTACTTCTGACAACACAGAATATGGCTGGCTTTTTCTTAAGATCATTCTCTGAGCACACAAAAATTTTTATAGCTGAGTTTAAATAGAAGCAGTATTTATCCCAATGTTGATTTAATTAATTTTAATTTTGCAGACTCTGTATCTAATCTCAGGGGCCACAAATTTATCTTCTAAATTTACTTTTTTCTGCTTTCTTTTAAACTTTTATGTATACTGCCTATATATATACATACTGCCTATGTGATTCAATTTTTCTAATATTAACTCTAAACATATTGCAAATGTTACTTTACAGCATGTATTACTTCAGGCACAGAATACAGAGCTTTTTTTGTATGTTGTCTTACTTTGGGGAAAAAACATGTGCTTCATTTTGGATTAAGCCACCTCACTTGTACCAATAGGCAGAAGTGTGTGTTGATAGTCATAAAGTTGTCACTATCCATAAATATTAATATTATAATTTATAAATAAAAATAGAAGACCTCTAATATGCCCTTGAAATTTGCTTGTGCTGTATCTTCTCCACCTCATAAACTCAGGGAAGAACAAGTGAAATAAATACTAAAGCAACATTGATTTGGAAAGCCTTTGGAAATCTTAGAATATATTTAATGGAATTGTGCACTTTAAGAAATAAAAGCAGAGTGTACACAGAATGAGGTTATATTACCTCACTGAGCCCTAAATAACTCTTTACCAGAGTCTGAGTATAGCAGCTGAATTCCTGTAAGAATCCTAGGGACGCGGAAATAAGACCTTTAAGTAAGGCTACATCTATGTTACATGGTGAATTGGTTCTTGTGTGGACAGTTTGACCTGCAGAGAAATTACATCCTCTTTTAAAGAGAAGGAAAAACAACGACCATAAAAAGCATGTGTGTCGGCAAGGCTTGCAGAAACTTCATAAAACACCAACGACTGGGTATAATGATTGGTTTTTTTCAAAGTAATTATTGCCAGTGAACCAGTTGTTATACAACAGCTGTAGGAAAAGGCTGTTTTTATTAATTTTCTTACTATTCTCTTTAAGTAGTTTGAAAATTGCTGTGACCTGTAGAGTCTGTAGATGATACAAAATGTTCAGGACAGATCTAAAAATTGCAATAAAGAATGACTAGCAATAAAATGATGGATGTAATGCTGTCGGCAATGCAAAGTAATGGGCAGCGGGAAAAACCAATCTTAACAACCTAAACTACATTTATACACCAGCAGTCTCAAAATTTACTATTATCTTCTGGGAACAAGGTCTCTCAGCCACTGTGAACGCTTCCCTGAAAGAATCTCTGAACACCAGCACTTGAAAATGGCAGAGATATTCCAAATTACTAGAAAAAAAGTGGACCCAAAACAGGTTGTTTTATTTTACTGCATAAATTCCTGAAGTGCCTACAGCTAACATAATTTTGTTCATTTCTGTTTACTCTACTGAAAACCACTTAGAACATATATATGTTCTAAATCTGTATGCAGTAGTGATGGTTTCAAGTAAATAATTATGTCAGAAGCTCTCAAAGAAGGGGAAGAAATTTTAAGTGAGGGACTTTTGATTTTGTTTGGTTTATTGTCTGGATTTTTTTTTCCCTAATTAACATATGGGATTCTGAAGAGTTGCAGGCTGCTGTGGGAACCAAAATCAGAAAGGGGTGACACAGTTGTGCAGGAAGAGTTCATTTATGCCCACCTTGAAGATTAACCTCTTGGTGCTGCAGTTGTCCTCGATCATATGATGACAAGAGCCTCAAAAGTGCTTTGTGTCAGCTGAGGTCCCTCAGGATCTCACAAAAATAAACCTAGGTATCTCCTAGGCTTCCTTTACCATCCTCCATAACCAGTGGACTGAAACAGGAATCTGTTTTAGAAATCTGATTCAGATTGAGGTCAATCTTAAACCGTGTGGCTTTGGCAAGAGTCACATGCACTGTATATTTATTATCCCAGGATGTTTAAAAGGCCCAACATTCACAAAAAGAATTGAACATATTCATAGCAAGGGATTTCTGAGCGACCCTCTCAGGTGAGCATATCTGCATATCTGACACTTACTTTTGGTATTATATGCCCTACTACTGGCACCTGGAAAAATTGAGTAAATAATATGACCATACGTGGCTGTCATATTTCTAGGTCTAAGAGCTGAAGACAGAATTTATTTGAAAATATTACATAATTACTGCTTTGTTACTTTCCAGAATGCAGATTGCTGACCTATAGATGAAGCAGTTTTATGCCGGACTGATGTAGAATCACAACTACTGCAGAAGATAGGGTTGATGATCTTGTGGAAGAGGGTTCTTTTAATTTTGGCCTCAAGATTAGAAACAGAACGGAAAGGTTTCCTCTTTTAAAAAATCCACAAGGAACAGGAGCAAGCCTGTGTTTAGCAATATTTCTCTGTCCAAGCTCTGCTCTCCTCCTCATTGTGCAAGCAGCCTCCTTATCTGTGCAATCCAGCGTCATATCTGAGAGTTGGTCGCTTTGGGGTTGTTAAAGCAGAGGCTCTGTGTTCACTGCAGTTCTCCAGGCAGATGTGTGCCCCTGACCTAAAACAAAATGACTTAGTGATAGATAGAACGATAGGTTTTATACACAGATGAATGATTCTAATTCATTTAATAAGACTTCAGGCTTAAAAATTGCTTCAGGGGTTTTACGTTCTATTTTGCTTTACATCTGAGGTGTTACCTTCACATAACCATTGAGGTGTATTCAGAGCTCCTGCTAACAAAACGCTATTTGTAACATTTTGGTAGCAGAAACTTTAAATGCATACAGATTACTTGACTCCAAAATCTGTCTTAGCTGCTTCCTCCAGCTCTAACAGAAACTTTCACAAGCAGGAGATTTCTTTCATTTTTGCAGAATTGTCTCACTGGACTTTAGTGCCTTTCATATTAGAGCAGACCAGTGTGTTAAATATAAATCTTAGTAAGCAAAATTACCCAGGGTCTTCTTCTTTATAGAACCAACTACTGAGAAATTGAAATTAAATTTATATAAACATATTGCTTATACCTTTCCCAACAATCCCAACTACTTTACTCTTTGTCTTTTTAAAGATAATTTGTCCTATTACATTTTCAAGATTGACATACAGAGCGAAGTATTGTTCATTCCTATGAATCCCGCTCCTACATCCTGGGGTTTGGGGCTTTTTTGCTTCTGTTTGGATTTTGGGTTGGTTGGTTGGTTGGGTTTTTTTAATAAAAAACAGATGGAACCATTATAATCAAAGTTTGTTGATCCAAACATTCATCCTGAAACTGGTTGAATTCTGAAAGGACAGGCAGAAAAAATCCAATTTTCTCATATTATGAACAGTTGCAAAAAACCAAAAAAACTGTTCCTAACAATTGGGTGAACTATAATAAACACCACAAGTAGCAAACAACATGCAAGATCCTGTAAAACATACAGAATGGAAAATGGAGAAGAATAGTGAGAATATTAAAACACATATTGTGAAACCTTCCCTCTTTACACCTTGATTAAATGTTTAAATTGGCTACATTTTGCAATATATTTATGATTGCCTCCTATAGGCAGTTGACTTGGAAGATGATGATAAAGCCAAATTGTGCTGCAATTAAGAAAAAAGCTTAGCAAGTATTTACATAAGCTAATAAAATATTTATGTAAATCAAATATATATTCACTTGCCAATTTTTTTTCCTCAGGCAACATCCAAGTAAAGCAAGTATAATAGCAACATTATATTTAAAATATGATTACATCATATTATATATGCAAGGCATCATAAGTATATTTTTAATATTTAAATTTCAAACAATAAGTTTGTTTTGGATGTCAGTATGATTACATTACAATTTTTTTTTGCTTTTCTCTGTGATCTCAGTGATAGGACTGTTTTCTGAAAGATGAATTTAATTTGTTTATGTTAATAAGGAAGAGCAGCAGAATGCTATTACTACTTATACAACTAGAAGCTATCAATGAAATCAGACGAAGCCCTATACTGATTAAATTTGAAGTTACATTGACATGTAATTTAGATTTAGATTTAATATATTAATGTTACACTGTAATGTGGAAAGATCAGAATATTGATGCTAATTACTTTTAAAGTTTCAGTATCATATTGCATTCGACTACTTCCTATGACTTGTAGATGACAGTGGGAGATTTCTTCTGTAACAATTTACAAATAAAATAAACAAGGTTGTTTTACTTGTTAAATGAGACTAGACATGGAAAAACTGTGTATAGACTAACAACTACATTTCAGTGTGATCACCAGCAAGAAAAAGGGTTTCATAATAACAAAATTCTTATTCAGACAATTTTTATTTGGACCATATATTCTTGTTCTTGCAGTACCAAAAAGAAAAAAACCCACTTTTTTTAATGCCATTATCATGCACTCACAGTGAAGGTACCACCTGTAAGTAGCAAATTCTCTTTAAATGGTCCCCACTCTAATGAGACATCACCAGTGATTCAGAGGAAGTGACAATCTGACAGGTCGACCATCTGCTTCCCAAAATGCAAAATGGCATAAAGTGACAAAGCTTCTCTCCCAGGGAGCCTATTATCACAATTTGATAATGCAATAAATAATGTAAAACATAATATAGACATTTGCTGCGTGCAGTGAGCAGACGAATATGAAAACAATGTGAACAAGGTAAGTCTGAGGAAATTTTGTAATTGCTTACTAGTAATTAAATTAGAAGGGAGAATCTTTCTGTGTTGTTCCCACATACAACAAAAATTTATTTTAAGAAACTAAATTTCTTCTTGCAGTGTAAATTCCAAAATTCAGATCGCTTAACTTTCACTCCATTGCATTTCTATGAGCTCTCAAACGGCACAGCACACCTCTGAAGCTTCAGTAAACCTGAAGAACTAAACCAAGTTAAGCCTGAAAGCTGAGTCACCCTTCAATTTCAAAGCAGCTTCTGTCACTAAAGATGTAAGAAGGATTTTTTTTAGTTTTATTTAACAGATGTTATAGAAGCTTCACTGATCCCTGAGTCCTCTCTTCTGCGTAGAAATGTGTAGGATATGACACTGAATGCTAAGTTAGGAGAGGTTGGTGGTCCCATTTCCAGCACTGAGCCCTCTGTCAGCATGGCAATATTTAAAACTACATCTGTATTCTCTTTTCTTAATCCTCCTCACTCTGTAGGTAAAAGATATGGGGAGGTAAAAAAATAAATTAGTAGACATATTATTTAGACTCGTCCTTAGAGTGTGGGAGTGGTGTGGGAGTAACTGCAAGAGCAGAACCAGTCAGCAGAGTGACACAAATCTTACAGCTCACTTTCTGAGGGGAATGTGTGTAGCAGCCTAGAGATCTGTCCTGCCAGACACAGGACACACACCAGGCAACGCCCCTGTGTGTGCCTCTCACCCTCAAGCATGGGAATGAAGCAGTCTCCTTGGGTGCCTGAGCTGGGGCAGTGTCTCACTGTATGTGTGACTGTCCCACCTCAGGATTATGGTCCCCAGCCTATTGCAGCATAGGGGATCTCTGCGGACGTGTCTGAGGAACTGAGGAACTACTGCTGTTTGTATTCTTGTTTTTTGAGTTAAATGGTCAACAGCACTCACCTATAATCCTGCTGGTCACCTACTCCCAGTCTGGTTTACTTGCACCCTTTATAAAGTCCATTAGCAGTGGCTTCCTGAAGTAACACTGTCTTCTGATCTTCAGCCCAAAATGTGTTACCAGGACTCACCCACTGGGGTTAACAACTTATATCCAATTCTTTGCAGTGCGTGTCTAAACCATTACAGAAGGGCAGATGTGGTTCATACCTCATCTAGCAGGACTTTCAGGTAAGAGTCCCTCATGATAATTATCTATGCTGCCTTGTCTTTCCAGTGCACACCAGAATCACCAACGCAGTTGGAGGTGACAGATAAAGACCTCATTTTATCTGAGCTGTGCTTTTGGGTAGGTTTTATCCTGTCACAAGGCTATTGATTTTTCAATGTATAAAACATTTAAGATTGAAAACTTTAGGTATAGCAGCCTATAGATAACACCAATTTTAGTGTGTGGTGCATTCTTGCTGTATCCCAGAAGATCCTTTTTCCTTTCCTCTGTTTTGCTTTAGCAGGAAACATGACAACTTACAAGTGACAAATCCTTACCCGAGATCCCAGTTCAGTTCATTTTGTCAGTTTGCTGGTTTTTTACTTCCTACTTCTGCTTTCCACTCCTGGGTAAGCAGCACCCATTTATTCTGTAATATTTGGACCTATTTTGATACATTTAGAGAGTTTAGAGTAAAACAAAAGGAATATATTTAATATAACTAAGACAGTTGATTCAGTTAGTCAAAGAAGGAATTAGTACTGGGAAGATGTATAGAACTAGTTGCTCTTAATTTTTTTCCTCCAAGATTTGAAGCCACAGTTTTGATACTAGATCTCCATGAGTACCTGTGAAGATCAGTTTATTCCTCAGAGTCAATACCTTTGTTTTCATGTCTTGTGAAATATTCCAAATATTATTAATGTGTCATATGTGCTGTTGCCAAAACAAATGCTGGTGGAGAGTGTGTTGCAACGAACAATGTGAAATATACCACATGGCTGTCCATCTGCTTTCAGTCTTAGAAATACAAATCATAACCACTCCTTTTCATTTATCATTTGATGCTGAGATTTGAAGTTTCATATTCATTAATGCTTGCTAAAATACATATTCATATACATATGAAAATGTACCTTCATATGGAAACATCCTTAAGATTTCAGGCTGCAAGAAAAGAAAAAGTTTCTGCTGAATTCTTTTCCAGTTTCCTATGAAAGTAATTTTTTTCAGTGTTTCAACACTGCTTTGTTTCTTAAATATCTCAAGACCATATAGGAATTTAGATAAAAGCACATTTTTCTCTTCAGTCCTTAAATGGTGTTTTACCTATTTTGGTACTGAGAACTTCTAATTCAGGTACTAAACAACTGTTCATGGAAGGAGAGGAGCAACAAAGGAAAATTGCAGTGGAAAACTGGAGCACTGCTTTCATTTGAAAAGGAAAGAAAAGTCAGGGTTTGTAAATAGAGATGGAAAAATGGTGAACTGCAACACTGAATGAAAGACACCAAAAAAAAGGAAGAAAAAAAACCTGTAGAAAAGTATAAGAGAAAACATGCACAAGATAGCTGTTAAATTTGAGTCTGTATCATGGAAACGCATGATACTGAAAATTTTAACACTATTATAGGATTAGAATACTGACAAGAAATAAAGATTAGAAATAAAAAAGATCAGCTAATTTCAAACCTAGATACTACCTAACATCAAGTAATAGATTCTCAGTTTTCTAGGTGAAAATTCCATAAATAGATCACTAAATATTTATTATTCCTACTCAGTGCACATATCTTTGTTTTTAAATGCTTCTTCTGACTGTAATTTTCTTCTTTCCTTGAAAACTTGTTCCTTATTATCTCTCCTTATCCCAGCCACAGTAGCACCTAGAAAGACTGAAGTAAAAATACTTGCAGGGCTTGAATGTACAATACATTTGTCTCAGGCAGCCTGCTTGGTGATGAAACAGAACTGTGCCACCAGCATCAACTCCAGAAGAGATGTTTATTCCTGGTCACGAGTCCCTCGGCACCAGCCTAAACAGAAACAGCAGCCCCCAGGCAGGCCTAAATGCCATCAGTCAGTGTTTTATCATGAACTGTGGAACAAGCAACTCATCATATCTTTTCAGCAGCTACAAGGTGTCATGCATCATGTCAGTCTACAATTAGGGGAAGTTAATTAGGGGCTCTTTGACAAGACACAGAAAGCTAGCTTGTGCTACCAAGAGGCTGGCAAGCAGATGTGTGAGATTGTGGTAAAAGCTAACTTCACAGCAAAAACACTGAACTCTGGGCACTTAAACAAATTTTAACAACACAGTGGAAGTACAAGATTATTGCTATTTTCCTGGGAGTAAGTTTCTGCTAATGCTTAAAATGCTGACTAAAGGACACACTTTGTATCAGGGTGGACCTGATAAATTTGTTTGAATATTGTTTTGAGGTCTCATACATCTATGCATTCATCCTGTTTCCTTCTCGTACAAAAACTTACCCAATAAAATGATGCTTAGCATATACACCAAGTTATACTGACTACTGCTAGATTTATATTGCAAGTTGTCTGTATCTGCAAGGTAGAACTGACAACACCATGAAAGCATGGAAACATTCAAGACATTTTCTTCAGGATGGGAACACAGCTTTGGGGTTGAGATGTTGGACTGATGCTCTGGAACAGTTACTGAAATGTCAGATTTTCCCCTTAATTCAACAGGTCAGCACACAGCCAGCCTGTCCCAGAAATAGACTTACCACAAGAGAAATGGTAGAGAACATGTTCTAAAACTATTTTGGTGCTTTAGGGAGTTAAGTTTGGAAATCCTAGCTATAGGTGTGTGTCCTTTTTCAGCTTAAACCATGAAGTCAGGCATTAATCCCAGACACAAGGCTGTGGGGACAGCCACATATCACTTCTCCTGTGTGTTGCCTTCCCCATCAAAATTATTTACATACATAAGGAAGCTCTTGTCACTACCATGACAGAAAAAGCCTTTGTACAAAGGAGCAAAGGAAAATTTCTTCAGACACAAGTCTCAGGACTAAAAAGTGAACTAACAACAATAAATAGTAGTTCGGGTTGTGCTCTCTGCCTCAGCTGAAACAGGGGGTTTGGCTGGAGAAAACACTTTTACTGGAGGATACTGGATCTTAGCTGTCATTTGACAGGTAGCAGCTGTTAAGTAGGAAAAAGGGATTTGCTAAACAGGCAACAGTGTAAGAGATTAATTTTAGAACTGAGCTAAGCACATGAATTCAGACTTCAAATACATAAATTTGATTCCAACTCACCCACTTAATTTGCTCAGGAAGGCTCACCTTATCAGTTACCATTGGGGTTTTGTATTAGAAAGCTGTGCCTTGCTTCCTGTCAGCTATAACTTGGCTGGTCATGTGAAAGCTCAGTCTTCTCATCCTAACTGTAGATTTTTTCAGTCTTTTTCTTTACATAGCAAACAATATGGCCTTATTCTTGAAATCAGAGCTCATAGCCACTCTCTATAATTGTACTGTTGGGTTTTACTTCATCAAAACATGCAGCAAAATGATTTACAAGACTCTCTGAAGGCCTGCTAATGTCTTAGCTTGCAAGGATTCAGTTACAGCAATAGCATGAATGTTTTATAAAGCAGGCCATTCACACCTGGTGGCCTTACAACTGCCTGCACCTGCTGGCACATACAGATGGTTGAGCTATACTTGGTGTATTGAGTGTGGGAAGGTGAGATACAAAGTTCTGCCAAAGAAAAAAAAGGAAAGTAAAATAGGAAACCGTGACTAAGGTTAAGTCTTATTTATTAAGGAAAGGTGTGAGTTTGGGGTTTTTTGTCGTATTTGTTTTTTTTTTTAGGAATGAAGCGGTGCCAAATGGTAAAGCAATAATTAAACTAGAGTTAAAATTTGATTAATCAGAAAGAACAGGGTGAGGGAAGAGGGAAATGAGGATAGCAGACAGCATTCCTAATTAACATTCATCTCTCTAACAACCATACAATTAAGATCTGACAGGAAGGGTCAGAAAAATATAATCATTTCCAAAAACTCCAAATCAGATGAAGCAGCAAAGTGCAAGTTCTTATGTGGGATCCAGATGAATATATGGGTTGTATAAGCCAAATCCTAAAATGAGTTTTCCTGTCTGTGTGAAGCTCAGTTGGCTGCAAACAAGATTGATGCAGTGACTTCCTCATTCATCTTTTTTTGCCCAACTTTTTCATTTATTTGCTGCCTTTGATGTTGAGCAACAGGATTATGTCAAGGAAAATTAGCAACTTATGCCCATCAATAACTACACTAAATTTCTTGCAAACTGTATATTATAATCTCTCCTAGGGCTAGATTTAAAAAAAAAAAATTCAAAAATCAGACTAGTAAACTGGGTCTTAGATAGATATGAAATGTTTAAATCAGAAGCTGTAGCCCTGAAAATCCCAGTTTAGCTGCTGTCATACCAACACAGGCATCTTATTTTTACCTTAGCCCATAAAACTGCTTCTGTATTTTCAGTAGGTAAAAAAATAAGAGGCAAAACCACTTCCCAAGTAATTATTGTGACTGTAGTGTGGAAACACTCAACTACCTTTACAGACTAAACTTATCAATGCTTTACTCCATTCAGTATAGTAAAGCTGAAATATAAGGCTTTTTAACTGAAACACAATAGCACACTATTTCAGTGTAAGAAACAGAGGAGAAATGAAGGTAAGTTTGTGAAGAAAGATTATATGGTAAAGTAACAGGAGGGAGAGATCCATGTCCCTAAGAAGGTGAAGGGAGAGGTTAACCAGCAAGTACTTTTTCAGCTTTAGATGGGTTTGATTAACTATATATTTACTGCATTATATGTTATAGTTTTATACCTACAGTTCTATCCAACCGTCTCCCTTGCATTAGATTTTTGCATATATCTGCAGTGGTGGATGCAGAGGCAATGCCACAGGTTCTGTCTATTGCCACCCTTGAACTAGGGGCTGGTGGAGCGCAGTGCCAGGACTAGTTGAATCATACAGGTGACCTTTGCATGGCAAAGCTATACTAAAAGTCCTTCCTTAGCCTTTCCTTCTCTCTCTGATGAATATCTTTGGGTTTTAAATGGCTATCATGGCATTTCCCTACTTCGTGCAGGAGAACAGGCTTAATGTATTCAACTGCAAAACACGTTCAGATTCAGCAATCATTAATGCCTTACGGTTCTATGAAAGGAATCATAGTGCATAAAATCAGCGTGTTAGGTTAAAGAGATTCTATAATGTGAAAGGACATATATAAATTTTGATGACTTGAGAAGAGAACAAGTTGTTGCAGAACCAGGGAGCCTTCATTTCCCAGTGCTCTCATTCTTTTCAATCCTGAATAAATGGAAAGCATGAAATCACAGACTCTATTTTACAAATATTACCTTGCAAGATCTGCAAGTTTGGTTTTGTAGCTATAATAGCATCTGCAATTTGAATTTCATAATCTTTGTTAGGTTTTTCTACATATGCATTTATTTTACTCGGTTATAAAAACTTAAATGTAAAAGGCAAGTTGGTACTTCAGAGGGGGTTAATTCAAACAAATCAATCATTTTACTAAACTTTAGGCTGCTTCAAGAGACTTGCTGCCATAAACCTCAATTTAAAAAGGTTTTGTCCGTTAGTTATACCAGTGTGCCTTACTGCAAAGTCCTCCTTTTGAAAACATGGTCTTGTTAAGGGTTTAAAACTGTTCCCAGTTTAAAACTGAGAGAATGCTTATTTATTATAACTATGAAAGTATTCAAAGAACTTCAGAATTAAAAGTATTTCTTCCTTAAATATGACATAAGCAATGACCTGAAAAGATATTTCACATTTCACAACCTTTGCAGAAGCTATATTGATGTTTTTACTGTAATCGAAAGCCTTCTTTTATAGACTTCCCTGTCATGTCCTTAGCAGAAATTACCATACAACAGAATAGCATACACTTGATTTGTTCTCATCACTTCCATTTCCTATAAAAACTAATGTACTATCAATTAACAGTGTATTATGCTTCATTATTAAAATGAATAATGTTATTGCTTTAACATGAAATTAGTGTATTATACAACATGTTTCTTATATCATCATAGTCTGTTAACAGTCCTGGCACCTATTGTCATAAAAACTACTGGACAACAGGGAGCAGTTTTTGTGGCTTCAGAAAAACAATTTTCATTTAAACTCTTTCACATTGTCTTTAGTGCTCTTACAGCAATATCAATTCTCTGTAAATGGATCAAAATAAGGCTTGTTGATGGGTAAATATTCCACAGAATTGCGTATGCCCAAACACTTGCTGGCATGCAAACCGAGAAAAAATGAAGTCTCAAAGATGGCAGTGTGTAAAAGGCAGAATAAGTATTAGATGTCAACAGTGAACACTGGAAGTAATCTCTTTCCTTCTCTCTCCTATGTGTGAATATGTTTGTCTAGGTGCTTTTAAAGACTGGCAATTCCTAGAGCAAAACTGAAGAATTTGCTTTATGGTTTCTACGTTACATAGACATTATTGTTTCACAGTAATTTTGTTGGATTGTAACATTAGTTGATTCCCAGCTATGATACTTTTCAACAATGTAAATTCAACACTTAAAATCTACATATGCTAACTATCTATAAATCATAACACACAGAGCAAACAACATTAACCAACTTCATGTAGCAATGAAACTCTTCTGTTTGAATTAGCTCAGATTCTGTGAAGTTTGGTGTTGACTCCTTGGCATAGAATAAATCAAAACAATTCCATAAGATTTACTTTCTGTCTCCTGACATTCTAGTTTTTGGATGATTGTCCTCAGTCTCCATGCAGATGTACCAATAAATTTCTCTGGGCTGTAGAAATATATGGGAGAATTTCGAAACATATAGCTAAATAACTTTTGAACATTTTCTACAACTTGATGCACTGCTCTGGGACCAATGGTCTGAAGATCACTAGTTAAAGGAGAGGCAGAGTGGAAAAAGCAGGAAAGAACTTTATGAGTTAAAGGGGCTTTCTTCTCCACTGTTTGGCAGTTTTTCAAGCCACCAACCCTCCTGTAGTGTAAATCAAACAGGAACAAACTACTATTGCAAATTGCAATCTAAATAGTTTGCTCGAACAAAAAGGTGATGAGGGAAATTTTTAGTTTGACATTTTCTCCTTATTTGTCATTAACCCACAACAATCAGGTATTTAAACCTGAATTGGTACTTAAATTCACTATTCATTCACATATTTAATGTCCTTGACCCCAATTTTTATTTGGGTCCTCAAGCTGTGCAACTACCAAGTATCTGGAAAAACTTCTCAGAGCAAGACAACAAGATAATGCTCCTGGTCCTGTCATGCTTCCCAAGAGGGGTGGTAGAGACCCTTCTTCCCCCCATGCAAAAATCCCATCAGTGAGCTAAAACCAACAGGTATTAAGATGACCTATTAGACTTGGGCTTTTAACAAAAGATGGCAAAATACTTGCACATATGACTGAGACCCACTATCTTAATTAGCATGTCAAGTGTAGTACTGCTTATGAATTTTTTCCTATTCCCATTCAAAATTTAATTTTTCAGCTTAACACCTTTTATTAGTTAACCTATCAGTTGAATAAAATAATACCTTTCACTTCATATTGGGAAAGAAGGTGGAGGAGAAGCAATGGTGTGGCCATGGAAGCACAACCAACACCTAAATGGTAAATCCCTTCCCGTCTGACCACACTCTTGTATTTATGTGCCCCAATTTTGTTAGGATGTTATCCAGGTCAAAGTTCTACATTATGGACTACGTGACACATGATGTGTCTTAGGATCAGATCCAATCTACCTGTTGTGTATGCCAAACTAAGCACAAGACTCTGTGAGAATGTTACAGAAAATATTAATATGCATAATTATTTTATGTTTTTTTATTGGAAGTCAACATTTATTATGTGATATTGTACTTACAAAGGCTGAAAAAACAACAAAAAAAAAAGTAAAAGGAATAATTTTTAAAATGGCAAAAACTTTCAAATGTATGACCTCATTTCTGGAAAAGACAAATGGAATTATTCTCAAAGTAAAACATCTTAAGTTGAGCTCATATCCTTAGTAAAAAAGGGTGAGTTCACACATTAGATGAGCTGAACTGGCCTAGTTCTGTTGAATTAAAAGAAACCATGATATATCTTAGGTGAAGATCAGAACCTTAACCCATACATGTAACTCAATACTTGAAAGTGGAATCTCAACTTTATTGAGACTGCTTGGGTGGTTCTTTCATTTCATACGTGATTAAGTGTTTTCCTGCATTAAAACAAAAAAGAAAAGGAGTCAAATGTGGAAAGCTCAGTATTGCATGGTACTTAGCACTTTCAATTTTATGGAAGTCAATTCAGGCTGAAGAATTTCAGTATATGCAGGACCAATGTCTGGAGAGCAATCAACTCACAAGAATTAGACATATATTTTGTATAATTTAAAAAATGTGTTATAAGTTTTGAAATCTTGTGCATATATTATTTTCTTTAACATCCCAATGAAACATTTGACACACTGAATTAAATTTAATTTCCTAATATCTCTTGATCTTAGAAGAGCTTTCAGAGATATAAACACATGTGATTAAAGAAACACTGACTCCATCACATTTCACCTGAAAAATTCTTATAAATTATTCTGTAGAGAACATGTTCAGTGGACTGAAATCTGTCAAAAAGTCTATAACAAAGAGTAATGAAAATTAACAATTATATAAGTAGATGGGAGGTATCTTGTGCTGACTCTAGAGGCCAGAATTCTGACCTCCATTTAATATGCTCACTATAAACTGGAAAAGATTTGAGAAAGTTAATAAAGTACACAGATAATATTAAATGACAGGATCTGAGGCAACTTTTCAAGATCAAGATGTACATCAAAAGTTCCTGTATAAGTGTGAATAAAGAGAACAAATTATGTTGATATACAGTGTAAATTTTGCAAACTGATTTTTGAATATATTTCTGCTGTGGATTACTGCTGCAATCACTTTCTCTCTTAACAATTTACTGTACTTTGTACTTTCCCTTTCCAATTTTTCTTTCTCTAGATGCTTTTGTGGATCTTCATTGACCAGTTCCTGAATGGACTCTACAGGTGCTTTTCGAAATATCCAGTTTACTTTTTCTAAAATTGGGCATTAATTTACAGCATAATAATCTTGATAACTCTTAGATACATGTAGATAATATCAGACTCTATTTTACTTCTTATTTTCAGTGAACAATGGACATACATTAGAATAAATACATGGATCAACTAGAGAAAATTCCAGACACAACTAAAGGATATGAGTTTATTTTTCAAAAGTACACAGAAGGACAAATTAGTTGCAGGTTTGACAAGGTACTAAAACTATCCCCGTAATATATTCATGTTCTTTTTGCACAAGCAGAAATTAGGAATTAGAGCATTGCGAAAATGATCAATTCTGTATTTTCAAATTTTGATTTCGAACTTCTTAATTTGATCTCTACAAAGTTACGATTTTTTGAAGCCAAATTTTTCTTTGGATACTTTTCTAAGTAACATAAAAAACCCCAAACCAATCGGTGTTGTAGAATACCCAAAACGAGACAGTCACTTAGCCAACCATAGGTACATACATCTGACTGTTTCATCTATTGTACTTCTGTAATTCATGGTAAAAAGCAGGCCCCTCTGAAGCTTCACTCATTTTATTCTAAAGTAGGTGTTTAATATAAGACAGAAAAATTATGAATTCTTAAAGTTCTCAGTTTTCTATTTTTTAGACAGAAACATTTCATTCCATAAATATGAATGGATAATATGTTGTTATTTTTACAGTATTTCATTCGCGTTATTTTAGTCAAATGAATTTTCATTAGCATAAATGAATTTGTCTAAGTATTTGGCACATGTTTGGAAAAAGTTATTTTGATGCAAACTTTTAAATCCTCTCCGGTTATTTCTCCTAAGTGTAATGCTTTAAGGCATTTCTTTGTAATGAAATGTTCTTTGTAATTGCCCACTGCTAAACAACGTTCTTATTGTTTAAATTAACGTAAAGCAAAACCAATGTAAAGAAAAACCAGATGAATAGCATGAATAGCAATTTGTAAAGTCCTTTTATAGTGCCAGAAATAGTTTGCCTTGACTGTTTTAGCCATTAGGCTTGCTGCTGCTGGACTCTTATTAACCAATAATCATATCAGGATGTTTGAAATGTAAACTTCAATACAGCTGGTTGTTTTCCCATTTAATGTCCTTTGCGTTTCACAGTCACTGAAGCTTAAGCATTTATATGCTTGTTGAATCTCTTGATGTTGAGCCATTATTGGCTTTTTGGGTAGGAAACTGATGTGGTAGAAATAAGCAGAGCAATAAATCATTTCATCACCTTTGTTTAATGCCTTGAAGCCCTTTCACTCCTTTTTTTTTCCCTCCAACCAAAGACAGTAATCAGCTTCAAGAAAAATGAGAAAAGGACAATCAGAGCTCTCTGCAGGCTTCCTAGGTCCTTGAACACTGGAATATTAATGATCAGATCTTTTTTTTTCAGTGCTCAAGTGCTAATACATGGTTCAAAAGGATAGAGAATGTTCAAATTTGCTGTTGTATTACTGACAACAGGAACAAAAGGTTTACAGATACAACATATAGTCCACATATTTAAATGAGGAAGGCTGATAAATTCAGAAAACTCTTGAAGGAATGCTGTTAACAAATTCTTTCTTTGTCACTCTGTGTGCCTAAGGAATTTGTATGCTCCAAACCCCCAAAACTGGAGACCTTATTGCTCTCTACAATGCCCTGAAAGGAGGTTTTAGTAGGGTGGATGTCAGCCTCTTCTTCCAGACAACAAGTGACAGTACAACAGGAAAAGGCCTCAAGCTGCACCAGGGGAGCTTCAGGTTGGACATTGGCAGGAATTTCTTCATGAAAAGGCATGTTAAATGGACTGCTCAAGGAGGTGGTGAAGTCACTGCTCCTCGAAGTCTTCAAGAGACGACTGAGTGTGGTACTTAGTGCTATGGCCTAGTTGATAAGGTGGGACTCAGTCAAAGGCTGAACTGGAGGATCTTAGAGGTCCAACCCAAATGATTCTGTGATTTTGTGATTCTGAGAAGACAAAAATAGAAACCATTAAAAAAACCAACACACCAAAAAAACCCCCAACCATACAAACAAACAGGAATATCCCAGAACAAATGAATAAAACCAATCTAAAAAACAGTGAATGAATTAATCTTCCCCAAATATAGTTATCTAAAATGTGATATTCTGATATGGGATATTTGACTAAGCTCTCTACAGAGAGCAGAGACTTTTGGAAGCATGTCTAACATCTGTGGGAGTAACTTCCTATCACACTTAGTTCTTACTTTTGATCAAAGGGGACATCAAGATGGTTAGGTCAGGTTAGACAATGAATTTGAAAATCAATATACAAATACCATTCAAAACAGTAATTATGTAAGATTGCACCATAAATAAATCTGGCTGTGGATTCTCTGTGTACTTCTTTAGGCGGCAGAGCAAAATATATCTGTCAAAAGGTATTAGGTGAAAAATACATCCAAATCTGTATTTTATTAGTTCTGTGTATTCTCTCTCTTATAGTCTGGCTGTTTGCCGCTCCTGGATAGTGTAGATGGGAGTAATTGAACCACATGCAGACACAGTTGATGAGGACGTGCTCCCTGGCAAATAGAAAGGAAAAGGCACTTTCAGGGTTGCGATTAATTTCATTCTAAAGCAGACTTCTAAAATAATCTGGATTAATTATCCCTATTTGTCTAGACTTGACTACAAATTCAACATCAGGTAGCTAGTAAAAACACAAAGATTTACTGTAGAAACATTTTAAGTTAGCTAATGTTATTCCTCTCTAGTGACATGTTATTTCAGATAAATGGTTTATTTATGATCTACTAAAGATTTGATTAAGTCTTTCCTAGGTGTACCTAAAACAGGTTTAACCTGGTTGTGTGAAATACTAATAGTGTATTTCCTAGTGTGTTTCCATGGCAGAGCCGACCTCAGCAGAGAGCTATTTTCACAGCTTCAAAAGCTGGCTTTGAATCTGAGGTCTGCTGTGCTAGGCTGTCAATGCTGGTTACCTAAAAGTTAGTCTCAGAAGTTTTGATCTTAGGCTGCATGCACATATAAAGCATCACAGTTTAACAGTGCTTTGGGCAACATTCATTTCAGCAATTCTTGTTTCCTGTGAACTTTTTAATAACCAACCACTTTTAATCTCCTCCATCCAGGTTATTTGGCTTGAGGAGTGCCTAAGGCCTAGCAGGATTAGGTTTTTTTTTTTTCCTGCTTTTTTTTTTTTTCCTG
>VXBC01024467.1:163690-182468 GCA_013399945.1 Ploceus nigricollis
TGGTGCATTCTTTGGGAACTGAAGTAAAAAATACATTGTGAATTTGAGAGTTCATGTAGCAAGTATTTTTCTGAACTTCAAGGCTGAACAAAACTCTGTTTCCATGGACTTTGAACAATTATAACTCTTAAACCACTTACCTGATTTTCTTCTGTACACCAAAGAAGGTGTTTTAGAAAGAAGTTGAATTAAGAGAGCAGTTTTATGCATTTAAATAAATAGTCTGAAATGGAATCTTAAATTCAATTTTATGTATAGTGGTGCCATTTGGTTTTTGCCTTTTTTTTTCTTTTATATGTTCTCTGTAGTCTCCACACATATATTTGTAGCTCTGTAGACTATTGTATTAGTAGCTAGTTTTCCCAGTACTTTTCCATGGCCTTTCCCTAAGCAGAAAGACAAAAGAAATTCCAGAGCCCTAAGCACTGGGAGGTACGAGGCTTCATGCTATCTTGGTTTTTCCTGGGAGCCAAGGCTGAGAGACACTCTTTGAGATACATTTCCTGAACAAACTACAGCTAGTGCTGAAGGGGGGCTCCAGAGGAGGGACTTGACCTGGAAATTGCATCACCACTTGTCCTCCTATTTGGTGCTTTTTGTCAGTTATGCTAATTTTGTAAAACCTATAAATGTGTACTCATCTCTGTAAGACTGGGCTTTTGTGGACATCTTTCCATAACTGCCCCTGAAGGCCTTCATTAAAGATCCTCTTTTATATTACCTTCTCACTCAATTTATCTTGAGTTTCATTTCCAGGTTGGGCAAAAGGCAACAATAGCATATTAAAAATCCTTACCCCTTTACAGTAATACATTTATAATACTCAAAATATTCATTCATGAAAGAAATAAAACCTACCACATTGCTTAAAACATCGCTGTACCCAACTAAAAGTCAAAAAAATCCCAAGAAAGATCAGAAAAAAATCAAAATAAATGATCTTCCCTTATATTGTGGTAGGGTTTCCATGGGTACAGTCTTCAGGTGCTCTTGTATCTATTCTGAGATAGAGAAAGAGAGTGGAGAGTGCCACAGGAATGTGGCTTTTTTCCTACGTAGTGCAAGGAACACAACTTTCTCTGTTCACTAATGGAGGAAAAGCTTCAGTGAACTTTTTCAGTTACATCACTTAAGGCTTAAATGGGTATTGTTCATGTCCAAATCTTCTAGTGTAACACTGCTTGAAGTCAGGGACGGACTGTCCAGTGAAATGGTGCTAAAAGTGTAAGTCTGTAATTTGGCTACAAACATATAAAACCCCTAAAATTAATTTACCTTTTCAGAGACAAATTCTGCTCATGTGTGTTAAGTTTCCAAATGCAAACAGAAGTCACATCTCTGCTCATGTGAGAGCACACAGTCATGCCTGATAATGTTCATCCCTTCCCTTGCACCAAATCTCAGCAATGAAATACAGAGCTAATGTGGGAGCATTTGTGTTATAGTAAATATGTTGGCAGAAAAGCTGTTGGCACCAAGGTATGTGGAGTAATAAAAACTTCCTAGGCTGGTTACTCCAGTTATGTGCGTGAGTATGTAAGTATACATACCTGACAAATAGAGAAGCAGCATCACTAGTCCTTATTGCTCATTTTCCTCTGTGTCCCCATTCCTCCATTCACACATCTCCCTCCATGGAAGACAGGAAGGAGAGTTCTGCCACTCTGAGTGAGTGTACATTTTTTATCAGCAAATGAGAGTGGTCTGATATATATTATAGCACCTATTCTGTTCATAGAACCCTGAACTTCTCTTTGTGCATTTAAATGACTGTTTTGAGCTATCTAATTTAATGTCTGGCTACCTACATTTAAGGTCTTGGCTGCATAGTGAAAAAAAAATGCTTACAAATGGAAGCCAAAAAACCAAACCCCAGGAATTATCATAAAGATCAAATCCCAAATCCATCTAGTTCAGAATATTTATTTTGCCAGTGACAATAGCCATTATCAGATCACACATAAAGGCATAAGCTTCCAGCTCTAGAAACTAGAGCTTGGTTTGAACCATAGAGCACAAGATTTATTATTAATTTTTTTTAATGTAAGTTCTTTGTGTCTGCTATCTGTTGATGACTCAGGTTTTGACAAATGCTGCACTTTAATCCAACGAGGTCTGAGTGAAAATCTTTTCTTTTAGTCACGAATTTAATACAGTCACAATTTAAAGGAAATTGGTTTAGAAACTGAATTTATAAATCATCTCGTCAAGCCATCTAAAATTAGGCTTGCTCAAAAGTGGAGTATTATTATTCCTATAAGAATCTACCTTATTTTCATTCTTCAATGCACTAACATTTGAAATGAATGAAATTGAAGTCCACTGTTTTGGGTTTTTTTCCCTAGTCTACTATTATTTTTGTATCACATATATTTCAATACTAATAAAGCTTTATTCCTTTACATCTTGAAAAGGATGAATTTTGGTTTAGCTTTTTAGTTGGCAGCCAAAGAAAATTATCTTACTTTTCCCAGGGAGATGAAAGTGGGGGGGCATAGTTACATTTTTATGTTTCATTTATTCTAGGGTGCTTAAGTCTTCTCTATTTTTATAAAGTTACAGCTTGACCTTTTGCTGATATAATTAGTTCAAACGTTTATAAAATTAAACAGACTGGCACATACATTTGTGGTGTAAACTTCTCAGCTGAGAATGTTTATGTATGATGTGTTAGCACTTTGAAATACAGACAGCTGGCATATGATTGCATTGTGTGTTGGGTTTTTAATAAAGGTAATAATTTGACAATACTAATGCACTTTTTTCCAGATTCACTCACTATTGTCTAAGAGAAGAAGGATATTTATAGTTATATGGATAAACTTGGACATCAGCAATGATAAATTTTTAGTTAACTGTTTAATCAAATTAAGTTTGCTCTAGTTAAATTTGATTTGGTTCCTGTAGTCTGAAACATTACTCTTACATGAAACAATATCTTTTATCTGAAACAAGTTTTCTATTAAATAAAATACTAAAAAGTGTTCTGCAAAATCCAGCTAAAATTTCATCAGATTATGGAAGCTCAGTTGAAAAACTTTGAGCCAAGTCTGAATACAAGAAACATGGAGTATTGTTTCTTTGAAATTTTTATTTCTTCTTTAAACCGAAAAAAACCCAAACAACTCCACTTAAAATTTATTTTCATCATTAATCCAAAAAAAATAAAAAGGCAATGAGATATTTTCCTTGGAAGTGTTTTAATTTAGAAAATAATAATACACCTCTCTTTAAAAATAATTACTTTGGTGTTTATGGTCTAGTCTGTTACAGATCCTACAGATCTCAGCTCTATTTGCTGGACTGAAAACAGTGCCAGAATTATTCCTCAGCTGCTATATTTGCAGAACAATTTCTAGGAATGTAGGATTTTCTTAGCCAACAGCCTAAGAGGAAAGTAGTTTCAGGGTACTCACATGGATTCTCCCCTGCATAAAATCAATTTTTCTATTTTCTTTCCTGTCTTGAAAAGTTAATATCTTTTCCTATCCCACAAAACTGGCATTTTCAAAAAGGATCTTTTTTGGTAGGATAAGCATACCCAGTGAAAAATCTGAGGTGTTCTATTTCAGCTCTTCTCTGCATCATTTATAATTCCTCTAGTCTTTTTAGTTTGTCTTCTGGGTGTCACTGTAATTCCTTCATGTAAAACCATATTAGGTGACGAACCCCAGGAAATTTATTTTCCAGTTATTTCCTGATAAACTATCAAACCATGAATTAGCCACTTATGTGTTAAACCACAAACCATGAAACCACATATTGGTGACCTGAATTCTCTGTTCTACAGCCAGGTGATTGATTGGAGGCAAAAAGTCTAGCACTAAGGAAGGTAGTGAAAAGCTCAGATTCAAGAGTAGCTCAGTTGGCCATGAGCCTGTTCTGAGGATGTTCAGGAGAGAGTTGTTTCTACTGCTTAGGAGATGAAACATGAATTGCTTTTATGAGTATCAGACCAGTCATATTTGTAAAGGCTACTTTTCACACTTATCCTACTTTGGTCAGAGAGGATCCCTTAAGATCTTCAGAGAATTTGCTATTGTTTTAGTGTCCTAGTATTTTTATTCAGAAAAAGTCTTAAAACTTGGAAGCATCAAATGATCTATATAGTTTCAATTTTACTTATAAATGGTATTCAGTTTGCAGGAGTTACATTTATCTTTAACAAAACAGTTTTGAAAAGCTAAACTAGGAATGAGAAATAGCAATAACTGCATTGGGCATTGAGAAATTAATATAATTCTAGGATTTTTTAATATAGAAGTACTGTATTTAGTTATAGAATCACTACAATGAATGCAAAAATGTAGTATATTAAAAGAATGAGAAGTGATTAATATGACTATGACCACAATTACCAGCCAGGAAATTATACAAGAATGAAAACAGATACTTTTCTTAGGTGTAGTAATTTTGGAAGTAGATAACTTCATAATCTAACAGACTGATAAAGGAGCTGACATTATGATATTGCCATGGAAAGGCGCCGCATGCTGGCTGATAGATGTGAAAACTGCCAAGTTCACAGCACAAACCTGAGGGAAATTAGCTGAGTTCAAGGGGAGGTTGCATAGCATTCAATGGATAATGAATTTTTGTCTGGAGCCTCGGTTTTGTCTCCTTGTTACTTCATTAAATGACTTCCTCCAAAGCTGCTGAAAGTTGCTGACTCCATTTTGCTTCACAGGTATTAATTAAGCCCTAACAAATCAGATGGCAGTTTGCCCTGCTGCTTTTGGCTGCAATAGGGAGGAAAGAAGTCGATGCACTCCTAAATTGCAGTGAATACATTGCTGATTCATAGTCAATATGCTTTTGTATTTCACAATTTATTTAGGTTCCTGCTAGTGCAGCTCCCACTCCTACATGACGTAGCCATCTAAAATCTCTTATATAACCATTGTGTGCCCATCTCTTTATCACTCACTGTTCTATCCATAATCAACAATCTAGAAAAACTAGTTTTTATCTATTTGTGTTTCCTTGCAGAGACTTTAATGATCACTGCCCTCTGTTAAACCTGATGGATAGTAGAGTAGGAGAGAGAAAGGGCGCAAAACTGTTAATACAAAGGCTATTTCTCCTTTCACCCTTCTGCTGCATTCAATCCAGGCACCTTGCACATGAGTTGTTTAGAACATTTCTGACCTTAAGTGATTGTGTCCAAAAATCATTTTACTCGCATCTATATCACCCTTTCTCTATGTATATATCCCTTTCTGTAGTTCATCTACTTTTTTGGCCTCTCTTATCCATTCTCTTGGCAGCATTTTGCAGCAAATATCAAGACTTAGTGAGACACATTTTGCCTCAGAGCCAGCAGAAACCAGAGCACAGTACTAGAAGCTCTATATTTTTTGTGTACCTTTTTCTCTTTGTTGGCAATCAAAACTCCTCCCTATTCAATATTTTCTGTTAATTCATTAATATTACATTTTTCCCTCTCAGCAGTCACTTTTGGAGATGTCAAACAAGGCTTGGACCGATCCCCAGAGATTCTCCAATAGACACTAGCCTCCCAACAAATGGACTACAGTTGACTACTTTCCTACAGCCTTTCTAAGATTTAAAGACTAGACTGCAGCCTTCATAGAAAAAAAAGGCTTTACAGCTTATAGAGTAAATAGGGTTTCATAGAGTCATGTTGTAGCTCGCACACAATTTAGCATTTGTTAAAAACAATTTATTGAATGCTAAAATATTGCAAGACATATTTCTGTTTTCAGAGAAATCTATCTAATGTGCCGCAGTAGAACACTTGTTTATAATTTTTTTACCTCTACTTTTTGGTAGTATATTTTCTTCTTATAATCCGCCAGATTTCCCAAAACATGTTTATTGTTTTTATTTCACCTTTCCTCCAGCTCCTGATAGCACAGACAGACAATGCACCACGAAAGTAATGCTTATTAAAAGTAGCTCTTAGATTTTAAGTGAAGCAGGAATAATTATGACCAATGTTTATCACTTGCGAAAACTCCAGAAATTCCCAGTTTATGTCTGGAGACATTCACATCTTTTTGATGCTTAGCCCTAAGACATGAGATTAAACTTCAAGTAAAGAAGTGTAAGAGACTAAATTGAATTTTAACAGATTTCAGTGCTTTTTATTTGTGCTCAGTACTATTCTCCTTCAGACTCATAAATCAAAGAACGTCCTTTTGGTATAGGATCTGCACCCTTGTACCATTACAAGCATTCAATAACATAAATGAATGTAACATATATATTTTAAATTTATGCTTTATATCTTAATTCCTACCTTTTATTATTCCTATTTATTATATCAAAAACAGTGTTGTAAATCATTCTTCATTTGATCCAAAAAGTATGTTTGTTATTGCACTGGTTTTGGCTGTGATAAAATTAATTTTCAAAGTTAATTTGAAATTGACTTTGAAACAAAGTTAATTGTTAAAACAAAATTTTAAAAGTTAATTTTTAAAGTTAATTTTTTATCAGCTAGTATGGGGTCTGGTTTGGATCTGTGACCAAAACAATGTTGGTAACACAGGGATATTTTCATGGTATCTGAGCTGTGCTTAAGCAGGCCTTTTCTGCCGCTCACCCAACTTCACCAGCAGGGAGGCTAGGGGTGCACAAGGAGTTGTGAGGGGACACAGCCTGACCCCAACTGACCCAAGGGATATTTCAGACCATATGGCATATAGAGGTGGGGGAAGGAGAAGGATGGAAGAATGTTCAGAGTGATGGAGTTTGTCTTCCCAAGTAACCGTTGCACATGATGGGGCCCTGCTTTCCTGGAGATGGCTGAACAGATGTCTGCCTGCAGGCCATGGTGAATTAATTCCTTGTTTTGTGTGTGTGGCTTTTGCTTTACCTATTAAACTGTCTTTATGTCAACCCATGAGTTTTCACACTTTCCCCTCATATTGTCTCCCCAGCCCGACTGGGGGAGAGTGGATTAGCGGCTGGGTGGCATTTAATTTTTGGCTGGGGTTAAACCCTGACAGTTATTTTTTTCTGTTCTTATGCATTTATGAAGTTTATGTATTATGATGTATAGGGAATGTGGAAAAGAGGACAGGCCACTTGGGAGGATTACAAGAAAGTTGTTAGGGATGTAATGTGGAAGGCTATTTGGAATTATTTTTTTCAGGCAATGTCAAGGACAATAGAAAGGGCTTCTTCAAGTACAACATTAGCAAAAGGAAGATGGGAAAATAATGGCCTGCTGATGAATGAGATGGGTGCCCTGGTGATGGAGGATAGACAGAAGGTGCAGTTACTGAATGTCTTCTTTTCTTCACTCTTTACTGCAAGGCCAACTGTCAAGAATCCAAGACCTTGGAGACAAGAAAATCTGGAGAAAAGAAGACTTCCCCTTAGTCAAGGAAGATGAGTTTGAGATCATTTGTGCAAACTGACACCAACAAATCCATGGATGCCAATGGGATACACCCACAAGTGCTGAGGAAGATGGCAAATGTTATTGCTAAACCATATTCCATCATCTTTGAAAGGTCATGGAGTGCAGGGGACTTACCTGAGGACTGGAGGAAAGCTAATGTCACTTCAATCTTCAAAAAGGGAGAGAAGGAGGACCCAGGAAAATATAGAGCAGTCAACCTCACCACAATCCCTGGAAAGGTGATAGAACAACTCATTGTGGATGTCATCTTTAAGCACGTGGGGGAAAAGGAGGTTGTTGGGAGTATTCAACATGGATCCACCAAGGGGAAATCATGTTTGATGAATCTGACAGCCTTCTACGAGGGTGTGACAGTCTGGGTAGAAGAAGGGAGAGCAGTGGACATTGTCTACCTGGACTTCTGCAAGACTCCTGACAGTTTCCCATAACATCTTCATAGGCAAGCTCAGGGAGTGAGGATTGGATGAGTGGACAGTAAGGTGGATTGATAACCGGCTGAATGGCACAGCTCAGATGGCTGTGATCTGTCGTGCAGAGTCCAGTTGGAATCCGGTAGCCAGTGGTGTCCCCCAGGGCCAGTTCTGGATCCAGTCTTATGCAACTTATTCATGACCTGGATGAAGTGGACTCCCAGCACGTTTGCTGATGATGCAAAACTGGGAGGAGTGGCTGGTAGATCAAAAGACTTCCATTCAGACAGACATGACAGACTGGAGACTTGGGTGGAGAGGTACACGGTAAAGTTCAAGGAGCACAAATTCAGGGTCCTGTATCTGGGAAAAAAAAAAACCTCATGCACCAGTACAGGTTGACCCTCTGGAAAGCAGTTCTGTCATACAGGGAGTCCTAGTGGAAAACAAGTTAACTATGATCCAACAGCATGCCCTGGTGGCCAAGAAGGCCAGTGATACCCTGGGGTTCATTAGGAAGACTATGGCCAACAAGCTGAGGGAGGAGATCCTGCCACTCTACTCTGCCTGAATAAGGCCATGTCTGGAATACTGTACCCAGTTCTGGGCTCCTCAGTTCAAAAAAGACAAGGAACTATAAAGATGGGCAGGGCACTGGAAAACATCTTTCATGAGGAAAGGCTGAGAGAGCTGGGCTTGCTCAGTTTGGAGAAGAGAAAACTGAGAGGAGACCTCAACAAAGAATACAAATATCTTCACGGCAGGGGTCAAGACGATGGAGCCAGGCTCTTTTCAGTGGTAACCGCTGACAGAACAAGGCACAGTGGGAACAAACTGAAACACAGGAGGGTCCATCCAATCAGTTATCTGAGCCTGGGAAATCCAAAGCCCCTATGAAAAGGACAGCCATAATAAGCTCAGAGCTGTTTGCTGAGGACTCTTGGTGTTGTTTCATGTGTCTGTCTCCAACCCACAACTCCACATAACAAGAGCACTGGAAGAGGCTGCCCAGACAGGTTCCAGAGTCTACTTCTCTGGAAATACTCACAACTTGCCTGTGCATGATCCCCCCATTCAAACTACTCTATGTGAACCTGTTTTAGAGGAGGTTGGACTAGATGATCTCCAGAGGTTCATTATAGCCCCAGCCATTCTCTGATTCTGTGATTCTATGTATTTCTTTTACCTTGTTTTACATTGTTGCATGGATATTGAATAGTTATATACATATATGTATATATATACATACATAAAGAATTTTACTTTCCAAGTTGTTTTCCATTTTGACCAAGTGGTTATATTGAAATGCTTTTATCCCCACAGAGATATAAAGAAGTGTATGTAAGTAAGATAAGAAATGACTCATAAATTTCCTGAGTCTAATAATCTTCACAGAAGAATTTTGGATTAGAACATCCAGCCCTAATATAAAAATGGAGAGCTATATAGGCCAACCTTGCTTGAGGTGGAGGTTTTAAGATGGTTAGCACAATACTTGGAATACATGCAACAAAGAAGTTAGAATATGGGGGTGGGGAGTTGTGGGTTTTGGAGTTCATTAGAAAATGAGTCTTCCATTGCTAAAAGTCAGAGGGTTTCCTTCTAGATGACAGTGAAACACAGTCTTGGACGGTGGAATAAAGTCAACATCCTTTAACTTTATTCACAGGCTGAAAAAAACCAAACCATTTCAACAGTGCTAACAGCTGTAAAAGGGCTGGTCTGGCTGGGATAGACTGAGTTTCCCATAGTCATCACAGAGTGTACAACATGGCCTGATCCTACAACTCTGCATGCCAGCAAGGAGCAGCTGCCTTAAACATAGACAGTATTTTCCATCTTTCTCCATGTCCCATTGCCCGGATGGCCTTGATGCCAGCAGCAGCTGGCTTCAGCTTTGCCCTGCTGTGATTTTCACTCAGCTGTTCAGGGATAAGGTTGGAATTGGCTGCTGTAGAAACTGAGAAAGATGTTCATTAGGGAGCAGGGGAAGCAGCAGCAGAGTGGCTGCTGGAAAGGAGCCTGCATGAGGCTGACATGCCATTCCCTGGAGGACAGAAGCAGGTGTGGAAAGGAAGAAAGGGGAAGACATTCCTCAGATTTCATCTTACTCAGAGGAGTATAGGCATTTCTGAATATTGGTGACTATGTGAAAATTTAGGGCGTATCTAAATTATGGTCAGCTCCGGGCATTTCTTTATGCAATACTGTCCATATTGAACTTTGTTCCAAGAGACAGGAAAGTAAACAGGGATTTCGTACAGCTTAAAGACTGCAGCATCCAAAAATGGCAGTGCAGGAAGAGAAAGCCCTGGCAACAACTTCTGACACTGTGTCCAGTATGAAATAAAGTCTCCCAGGGAGATCTCAATTTCCCAAGGAGAACAGCCCAGCTGGGGAACAGGAAAGGTTCCTGGGACCTGCTGCTCAGACATCTGGAGCTTTCCTGACCAAAACCTTATTAGTTTTGCAACAATTGTAGATATGAGCCTCCCTCTTAATATTGTGAAAGGTTAAAATAATAATTTTTATCACTAATACCTCTTCTTCTGGAGAAGGAAATACAAATGGTGACCAACAGAGGCTAACAAGCATATAAAGAGAAGGAGGAGTAGAAATCAAATAGAGTATATATGTACATAGGTAGAGTTTAGCCTTACCACTTTTAATGATACAAGGTCACATATCTCATGCATGTTGTTGATGAATTCTAACAATTGAGGGAGTAGGTAGAGGCTGCATTTCTTGGGTAAAACTGTGGACAAAAGAAAGAAAAGTAGGAAATTTTTGAATGGGGAGATGTAAGATAGAAGATGAAAGATAATGAAAAACAGCTGCACTTTGGAAACTGCCATTTTGGACTGAATATTTCCAATTTTCTTGATGGCACAAACATGCTATTCTGACTTACACTGATCAAATTTGAAACAAGAGGGGTGGAAATAAATGTTTGGTTTTCCCTCATCTTACATGACACAAGACAAGCAGCTCATTTAAATAACAGAATATCCCCAGTATGTCTTAATTAGTTTCAGAGGAGAGAAGAAACCATGGGCCAAATAGAAGCCTAAGCTCCTATGTACATGCTTTGTTGTCATATGTGTTTCCCTTTTATCAGCTACTTGTCTAGTAATCCTACTGAATCTGAATTCTGTGATGTGCTTGGAATAGCACCAGCAAATTTACCTTTCTTTTCTCTTTCATTCCCTCAAGAAGGTAGCTCAAGACCATTCATTTGTATTATTAACATAACTGATAACCTAATGGCCATCCCAACTTTTCATAAAATTCCTGAAGTAGGCTCTTAGCTTATACATGTTGCTGACTGAAGTTTTATTCCAATTTATTCTGCGTAAAGTTCTAAATTCCTATATATTCTCACTTTATGTAAAACAGGGTCCCAGACTTAACAATGGAGTATGATGAAATAAATTTTTTTAAGCTGCATGCAATAATTAAATATTTTCTAGTATCAAGGGAAACCTTTCTTGTTTTCCACTATTGCAATGATTAAACATTCAAAAATTAATTTTTTACCATACTTTTAATATACCATGATAATAATTTATCTTGTGCTAAAATAAGGGACTTTTAAAAAAGAACTTCAAAAACAGTAGAATATGGGAAAAGGGCAAAAATGGAATGAATATAAATTCAATTAGGGGCAGCCAAAAGTCAGTAAGTTGCTGCTGTTGGTTGTGTGGAATTCCACCTCACTGGAGGCTGATCTTTATTCTGCAGGACTTTTATGTGATAACTGTTTTTATAAAGACACAAAAGAAGAAATATTTTAAAAGTAAAAGTACTGTGGTGTTCTAGAGGATTTTACTGATCTCTGAGTGCAAAACCAATTAAATCAAGACCTTTTGTCTTACTAACAGACATCTTTCTATCAGTTTGGCATAGAAAATCTGAAATAATGCATATGTAACCAAGGTTCACTGCATTTACTCACTGACACATACAAAAAATATCAATATTATAATACTATAAAATATTTTATACCTTTGTTTCCTTTGTGACTGGCTTTATTGTAGGAATATACTCATATTAGTCCATGTGTAGAGAAACTAAATGATTTAAACAGTAAAAGCATTAATTTTTTAAAAAAGAATTAACATTTATGAGGGAATTTATTTTGCTTTCCAAAGCACAGGAATCAAAGACAATATAGATTCTTCAGATTTGATTTCATTTAATGATTGTAGGAATAGAAAACTTCACATCTTCTCAAGTAAGTCCATTTGCCTTTACAGCATACTTACGAAGTACCTCTCAGCACCTCTTCATCCTCTTACTGGTTCTTCACTTATCAGTGTTCACTAATTTTTGTCTAGAATTTGTCCTCAGCAAACCTTATTTGAATTGATAGCTTAGAGGACACCGCAGACAGAAGCTACTCTTCCTGAAATGTGACAGCAATAGCGAGGAATCTTACATCTTAATCATGCTATTCAGTGTGATTCTGCCCAGTGGCAGGGGAAAGAGCAGCTCCTGGGCTTCTAGGGCTGGAGAGACATCCATTAACCCCCGCTGTACCACACAGAAGAGTGATGTTTACAACTACTAGAAAACATTTATTACTAATACCAGAAGGAAATACTCATCCATAAAATACTGATTTTTACGGTATTTATTATTATTTGAAAGTCTTGATAAAGACTGAGCTATTGTGACTGAACAAAATCCTATGCATACTGAAAAAACACAGTCTTAAACTCCTGTGGCCTTAACACATCGTAAGCATATTAAAGGCATTCTGGTCACAGGGAAGAATGTGCTAGAATAAAGAGTTTGTCTGTCAATGGACATAGAATCACAGAAATGTTGAGGTCAGCAGGAACCTCTGGTGATTCTCTGCTTCAATCCTCTGTTAAAAGCAAGGTCAGGCAGATCAGGTTGCTTAAGACCATACCCAGATGTGTTTTGAATAGTTCCAAAGATTCAGACCCCCAAGATTCTCTGGGCAATCTCTGAGATAGAGTGGAAAGATTACCTCCTTTGACCTGCTGGCAACACTCTTTCCAGTGCACCTGAGAAAATTGCTGGCCCTTTTTGCCTTGACAGCACAATTCATAGCATCATAGAAGCAATCATAGAATCATTAGATTACAGAATCATAAAATTATAGGATAATATAACAGTTTGGGTTGAATGTGACCTTAAGGATCATCTAGGTCCAACATCACTGTATCATCATCCAAGTAGTTAATGAAGCTGTTGTTCAACAATGGTCCCGATATGGATCCCTGGTTATGCAACTAGCAACTGACCTCTGACTGGACTTTGTGCCACAAATCACAGCTCTCTTAACCTCTTAGCCTGGCTGTTCAACCAGCTTTCAGTAAACTGACTGCACTTTCCACTTACCTAATCTTTACACCTGTTTGTTCATGAGGATGCTATGAAAGACAATGTTGAAAGACTCAGTAAAAGCAAATTGAAAAATAAACACTGCTCATTCGGTGAGCTGCTCATCTGTCTAAACTACTTTGGGGGTTTTGTACATTTCTGTTTGGATATCAGTTCTGTGATTTTTTTTAGGCATGGCCTAGCAGCATGGTTCACTGCTAAATTTTCAGAAGTTTCCCTCTAGATATCTGTCTTAATATATGTCTCCTTTGTGTTTACTGCAAGTAAAATAAAACCTTTTTTTTCCTGGATGGCAACTGGGAGAATATAATCCTGGTTCAACTGTCAAAAGGCTGTACAGCTGCACTAGGAATTTATATGGCTAACTAGCCTATTTTGTTTCTCTATGACATTTAACAATGCTGTCTTGCACATTAAACAATAAACTTTTGTTAACTGCTTTTCATACTAACATTCTCTAATGCCTTTAGACAGTTGTGACATTTACACTTTCAAGGTTTGGAAAGACATTCACCCCTACAACTCTCTGCAGTCTACTCAGATCCCTCACTCTGAGTCTGGTCACAGTTCCCAACCAGATGAAGTTTACTGTGGAAAATAAAGTTCCCCTCATCTTTGAGATTCATATTTCCTTTCTAGTTAAAGTGTAAGAACGTGCTGGGAATACAGGAACAATAATTCCTTTGATTATCTCATTTTTTACCTAAACAAACAAGAAATTATAATATTAAATACACTAAGTTGCACATGAAAAAAATGACGCAGGTTTAGTACTCATGTGATACATTTTAATTAAGTATATTTTTAAATATTCTCACTGGAATATACACGAACCACTGGTTTTATTTTGTGTGTTTTATTTTTTTACTGTTTATACCTGTAACAAAATCACAACAGTGACACTGCTGTCAAAATCCAACTCCATTTCAAAAGGACAAGACTTGCTTTTATTTTTAATAGCTCCCTGTGCTTTACCTGCCATCTCATAAATGACAAGAGCAGACTCAAAACGAAATAAAAAAATCTAAAGCTTTTTATTTTCAACACCATTTTTTAAATCTCCCTGTCCATCTCACTGAGGTGATGGCACAAGAGGGAAGCTTGTAACATTCATTATATTAAAACCACGTCAGCTTCAAGCTCTGCTCTTTTATATGCTAGCTAAATATATTCTAAACTGCTTGTATCTTTCTGCCATCCTTGCACATTTTTAATGCCTCTTTAGCTGCTTGATTTATCTCCAAACCTGCAGATTGCCTTTATAAGAATTCCCATTGACTGGAATGATACTTATTCATGTGAGCAGAGCTGATAAACTGCAGGTCTCACCATCACAGAGAGCTCTGCTGATTACGATGCTACAGATTTTGTTTTCTTTTCGTCGGCAAAATAGGTTTAGAAACACATTTTTTCTTCATCCCTCAAAGGATCTCATAGCAGAGTGGCTGAGATTCAAAAACTGGCTTTTCAGATGACAGTAAATAATTCTGAATGGTTCCTACTTCACCTGACATATCTAGAAAGGCTTTGTCACAGTAAGAGATCTTTTCAGCCCAGAGAGACTCAGGCATCAAGGTCTTCTCTTTTTTTTGTGTAACACTTAGTGCAACATTCCCCACCTACCTGGATGGGTTCCTGAACCACCCTGTAAAAGCATTTATGAAAAAGTAAATTAGTGTTGTACAATGTACATGAGCTTTTTAGTAATAAAACAAGACCATTTCACTGAAGATTAAAATATATGCAAACAACCAAAAATCCTGATTCAAATCTGAATCTATTCCCTCATAGACATAACGAATTCTCAACAGGACTAAGGGGCAAGGGACAGAAGAGAACACACGCTTAGGTCATCTGTTACAATATCAGTGTCATGATATTGTGTTTCCCAAGTGAATGGAGCTCAAGAAAGAAACTGTGGTCCCCCACCCTGAACAAACGTATGTCTGCCTCCTGTTTTTGCTTCCTCTTCTATGCACAAACATGCAAGATTTCTGACTTAGACAGATAAACCTGTATGAGATGGCAGACATAATTAGCAGAGTAAATGGAAAACAAGCTAAGTTCTTGAACAGCAAGTCACAGTATCTCTCCTACATCTGAAATAAATCTAAATGCTGATTTTCATTGAGTTGTTTTACTATACCTAGGGAATGCAAAATAAGAACAAATGAGGTTCTACTTGTGCAGAGAAATTTAAATTAAGAATTTGTTTAAAATTTATATATACCTCAGATACAAAAATATAGAAAAATATATTTATAAAGTCTTTAATTTTCACCAAGGGGATTTTTAAGGTTTCATATAAATCTTTTATATAAATAAATTTTATATATTTTATATATTTATTTTATAAATCCTGGCTGTTCTTAAAAGAAAGAAGAAAAATGGAAAAAAACCCAAACAAATCAACCACCATTCATTCACCTGTCCTTTTTGTCTAGGAAGAAGCAGTAATATCTGCAATCCGAGCTCATGCCTTAAATGAGAATTTGATGAACTGCAAGAGAGCTGAGCTGAGAATCAGAACCAGCTGCTCAGGTCTGAGCCTGATCAGCAATCCCACGGCTCAAACATTAAACCAGCAAAGGCCTCATGTCACCCAGTAGCTCCACCTTTTAGGGGTAACTCCTCGGTGACAAATACTGGTAATTTGCACAGAGGTAAAAGAAGGCACCTGAAGAATAAGTCCCTGGGAGGCCAACTAACCCTTTTGAAAACCACAGTATTGCCTGGTCTCTTCTTTTTGACTAGTTGTCTTTACCTCTATCCTTCTCATCAATGCTTTTGATCAGTGTTTTCACTGCAGGGCTATAGGGAGCGGCAATACTGTTTGCTTCAAAACTACCCCCCCTGCCCCCTCACCCCCCCCCCCCGCGCNNNNCCCCCCAGCCCCTGCTCCCGTGCACAGGATGTTACAGTTACTGTAAAACAAAGTTACTAATTCCTCCTCTACTTTAAAAATGCTGTCAGAATATTTTGTAGGAAATACACCCATGCTGCAACTGAGGAGTACTCTGACATATACAGAGTTTTTAAAATATTTCGCTTTTTTTCAATATTGAAAATAATACATTTTATGTTGTAAAGTGAAAGTTTTCTCCTCTCTGATATGGATAAATTCATGTTCCTTAATATCTTATATGAAGAGCAGTATTCTTAGTACATACCTTTGGGGCACTACAAACTTATTTGAATGAATGGTCCTCTAAATATTCTATTTGAATCACTCATTGGAATATTTTGAAGTGTACAAAGTCTATTTTGATGATCTCACTGAACAAATGATAAAGCAATACACTGGCAAAGTAGCCTATAAAATGGATTTCATTGTTGTTTACTATGGTCTTGTCTTTTATGTGTAACTGGAGAGATACAATTGTAAAGGACAAATGCCCTCCTTTTAAAATAGTAGCTTCAATCTTTTGGAATTTTTATTTTTAATTGTATTGTCATCTCCTAATTTTTTTTTCTTCTCAAATCTCTTTATAAAATTTCAGGAATGAAGGAGGTGGTAGACATAAATATCTGCGAAGTCTTTTTTCTGGGATTGATGTGTATATTTGCAGGTGTATAAACTTTTCATAATTATGTGATATATATGTTATGATTAGGCATAGAACTTCCTTTAGGTAGATTTTCTTTCCTTTAGAAAATATCTCTGGCTGTATTTGAACACTAACTTTAATGCGAATTATATAATCATCAGGGACGTATACAATATAATAGGAAGACAATAGATTTTTACCAAAATTGCTAAGTAGACTGTCAGTCTTGGCATAATGATGGACTAGCCCTTTGCATAAAATTAAGAAGTCTCGACTCACAACAAGTTCAGATGACTAATAAAATTCATGAGTCTTCAGAAATTATGCACAAAACATGACTGCTTGAGAATATAGCTTTCCTTCATGGTAACTGTAAATTAAGCTGCCTCCTTGATCCTAACTAGTGCAATAAGATGCATCAAATTAGAGTTTCTAAATGCAGGCAACTGTAATTTGTGATATCATTTACAGGCATAGCTGCTATTGCAGTTAAATTAATGTTTTACTTTGCATGGCCATTAGAACATGTAAATAGAGCATGATGACCATAGTAATTTCGTTCATGTTAAGTGATTAGATCTAGGGTTAATTAATGGCCAGATTCAAATTTTACATCACCGTTGGTTTGGGTTTTTTTTAAGCTAANTCTCCCTGTCCATCTCACTGAGGTGATGGCACAAGAGGGAAGCTTGTAACATTCATTATATTAAAACCACGTCAGCTTCAAGCTCTGCTCTTTTATATGCTAGCTAAATATATTCTAAACTGCTTGTATCTTTCTGCCATCCTTGCACATTTTTAATGCCTCTTTAGCTGCTTGATTTATCTCCAAACCTGCAGATTGCCTTTATAAGAATTCCCATTGACTGGAATGATACTTATTCATGTGAGCAGAGCTGATAAACTGCAGGTCTCACCATCACAGAGAGCTCTGCTGATTACGATGCTACAGATTTTGTTTTCTTTTCGTCGGCAAAATAGGTTTAGAAACACATTTTTTCTTCATCCCTCAAAGGATCTCATAGCAGAGTGGCTGAGATTCAAAAACTGGCTTTTCAGATGACAGTAAATAATTCTGAATGGTTCCTACTTCACCTGACATATCTAGAAAGGCTTTGTCACAGTAAGAGATCTTTTCAGCCCAGAGAGACTCAGGCATCAAGGTCTTCTCTTTTTTTTGTGTAACACTTAGTGCAACATTCCCCACCTACCTGGATGGGTTCCTGAACCACCCTGTAAAAGCATTTATGAAAAAGTAAATTAGTGTTGTACAATGTACATGAGCTTTTTAGTAATAAAACAAGACCATTTCACTGAAGATTAAAATATATGCAAACAACCAAAAATCCTGATTCAAATCTGAATCTATTCCCTCATAGACATAACGAATTCTCAACAGGACTAAGGGGCAAGGGACAGAAGAGAACACACGCTTAGGTCATCTGTTACAATATCAGTGTCATGATATTGTGTTTCCCAAGTGAATGGAGCTCAAGAAAGAAACTGTGGTCCCCCACCCTGAACAAACGTATGTCTGCCTCCTGTTTTTGCTTCCTCTTCTATGCACAAACATGCAAGATTTCTGACTTAGACAGATAAACCTGTATGAGATGGCAGACATAATTAGCAGAGTAAATGGAAAACAAGCTAAGTTCTTGAACAGCAAGTCACAGTATCTCTCCTACATCTGAAATAAATCTAAATGCTGATTTTCATTGAGTTGTTTTACTATACCTAGGGAATGCAAAATAAGAACAAATGAGGTTCTACTTGTGCAGAGAAATTTAAATTAAGAATTTGTTTAAAATTTATATATACCTCAGATACAAAAATATAGAAAAATATATTTATAAAGTCTTTAATTTTCACCAAGGGGATTTTTAAGGTTTCATATAAATCTTTTATATAAATAAATTTTATATATTTTATATATTTATTTTAATATATATAAAAATATATCTATTATTGTGTAGTAATGGTAAGTAAAACTGAAGAACAAACAGTTATACTGGGCTCTTACCTCTGTGTGAGCAGGTGATTTAGGAGGAAAAAAA
>VXBC01024467.1:183447-197172 GCA_013399945.1 Ploceus nigricollis
TACAGGCATAGCTGCTATTGCAGTTAAATTAATGTTTTACTTTGCATGGCCATTAGAACATGTAAATAGAGCATGATGACCATAGTAATTTCGTTCATGTTAAGTGATTAGATCTAGGGTTAATTAATGGCCAGATTCAAATTTTACATCACCGTTGGTTTGGGTTTTTTTTAAGCTAATTGGATACTAATGTAAAACCAGTTTTATTTATGAGTATTTGAAAAATCCAGAAGTGCCTGGCTTATGCTTTGTGCTGTGTATCTGAGTGTTTTGTTTTATTCCTGTTACTAATGCATTTGGTCCAGACCCTGGTTGTAAAGTCCTTGAAATACATTGCTTACCATATTTCATAAAGGTTGTCAAAGCAGAAAGCTGCTGGTTAGTTTGGTAAGCATTCAAATGTTCTTCTGCTAAAATATCTTCCTTTTGCAAGTCATTGGGGAATGTGTGTAGACTTCTTCATTTTATTTGCTTGTTAAGTTGACTGGGAAAAAGAAAAAAATGGAGAAATTTATCTGTGAGTTTATAAATAAATATGTTTCTTTTCTACTTAAAGAAAAAATAGTCTTCTTTGGCCTTTTGATTAGGGATAAAATCAGTATGTCTTAGTTCACTGATAATTCCTTAGTTATGGAATATAGATCTGATCCTTTTAAAATAATGTAAGAACAACCATTTTTGAATAGAAATTCAAATATTTTTCCTGTCTCAAAAAATTTTCATTATGTTCTATGAAAAATATGGTAATTAGAAAAAGCAAAAATATTAGTTCTTGTTTTTTAAATAGTGAAACTGATTCATTATATCAAACAGTAAAAGCTGTCTGATGTAGGGAACCTAATATACCCAGTCATTACCCCACAGGAGTTGCCATTTATTATTTAGTTTATTTTAAAAAAGATACAATGCAGTTAGCAACACATTGAGAGATACATGAAGCCGCATTGGAATACTATAGAAAAAATACATAAGTAAATACATATTCAAAGAGAAAAAGCCATGATCCTCTTTGTAATTTTAAGTTAAAATTTACTAAAATTTTTTTAATTCCCAAAGATATGTTACTATAAAATTCTATGCTATCAACAGCATTGTTTCCCCTTCAACGCCCCTCCCTCAAACAGCTGTGTATGCCCACAAACGTCTCTGATTAAACTATGAAAGTGTTACAACTAATTTTACATTTCATGAACACTTCTGAGGAAAATTTTGACTTGGGTCAAAGCATCACACATTTGAAATAGATAAATGTGGTATCAACTATTTTCCTTCAATAGAAAACTAAAATATGAGATGTAGTCAAAGGGAACACTTTTTTGTCAGTATCATTTTCATTAGCGCACTGGAATTGAGTTCAGGCAGGTCAGCCTGAATATATTCAGAAATTATTGAGGAGGTAATTATAACTATATGAATAGCAAGATAGTATGAACAGATACAAAAGAGGTAGCCACATAAAACTTTTAAATATAGTTAACAAGTTTATTCTCTACAGTGAAGAAGAAATTTTCATAAATAAATTTGACTTTGAATATTTCAGATTAGTATTAGAAATGTAAGACAATTAAAATTAATTAGCTGTTTGGTTTCCTTCAAAAGTTGACCCCTCCCTCCCTGCCTTTTTTTTTTTTTTAAGTAACTTTTCAAATGGCTCTTCCATGTCTGTTTTCAGAAGTGAGGTGTTACTCCTGAAACTCAGCATCTTCCTCCCTGGCCATGACGATGAATAGCTCAGATGCAGATAACCAGTTGTTAAACATCTAAGTCAGGAAGTGCATTGTCCTTTTTCTCCTACTCTTGTCATTTGCAACAATTTATGCAGGTGCTAGCAAGTCCTGGAAACTTGTATATGGTCTGTACAGATCTGTGTGGAAAAGGTGTTTGAAAGCTGAACAGCTGCACAAAGAAAAATTGCATGAGTAGATCTCATTCATTATTTACAAGGCTCATAGATTTCTTGTATGTAGTTACATGACCCCTGACCTTCATTCATTTATGCCTTTTAAAAAACATCAGTATATCGATAATAAATAAATCAACTAATTGAATTTGTGTTAGTTCTCCATTCTCTAGGTCTAATCCAAACCTCAGGCAGCAATCACATCAAATGGTGATTTTTTTTTGTTCACCATAGACTAAATTAAATGTTGTTCCCATTACATCAAATTTTGTCCATTATGCTTCAAGTCATTATTTAGTTCCACATTTCTATGGAACAGTTTCCCTCATACTTTCAGATTGAAAACATTTACTTTATTAATTTCAAAGCAAATTAATTGGTTTTCATTTTATTTATCTTCACTAAAAATAAGATATAATTTTAAACAGTCATATGATCCAAACCCAAAACTCTTTCTATATCAAACAGAGAAGATATGATGCTTCAGCCTTCCAAAACTAATTTTAGAACAAAACTGAAATATAAAATTCACAAAAATAAACATTTCCTTACAAATTATTTGGGGTTTGAAAAATTGACATTTACAGAGAAAAAAAGATTTACTGAAAAACCTTCTGACCTTTTTAAGTCTCCTTTGTTACACTTACTGATGTATGTAATGAGTCTATATGTCTAAGAAGAGGAAGATTATTTTCTAGCTCATGTTAGCACATTGACACTAAATTAGCGGGCAGCAAATTCTTTGCTTTGCTTATCCTCCCTTTGTGTAGAAACCCATGATACTCAGAGAACTTTTATCTGTGTGTTCTCGGATGATTATTTTGATGCCATAGAAGTTTTGTGATTCTTACATATCCCAAGATTATTTTCTTCTTCTTTTTTCTTTTAAAACCAAAATATTAGTTTATCTCTTTTGGTATTCCAAATGAAGTAAATATTCATCATTTCACATCAACATGTCAGTCAAATACACAAAGGTCTTGAAGCTATGTTGGCCCCTTCAACCTTTCAACATTGACTCTGATTTACTTAAAAATTCAGTCCTAAGTAATCAATATATTCACCAAAGCAGATGGATTCTTACAGGGGGAAAAAAAAAAGAGTTTTTTTCTCATGAATAAGCATTTTCTGTACAAAGATATGCTGGTGAAATATTTCTTGTGTTATACAGCCACTAAGGCGTAAATGTCTCTTTTGAGAGATAAAAGATGAATATTCTTCATCTGTATAACATTTCAAAAAGCTACATGTGAAAACAAACAGAAAGTGGATAAAACTGTGTGTAAAAACATAAGGTTAAGCATAAAAGCATAATAATGTAAAGCTTAATGTACAAGTAGGAAAAGCAATAGCAATGTAATTTGTAACTAAAAATGAAATGAATAGTAAAATAAATCTCTTTAAGAAAATATAATGACTAATAATGAGGAAAAGAACCCAAGCCTGCAATTCTATTCATATTCTGTACATGCATTTGCACAATAAGAAACATATCTGTTTTCATTTGTTTTCTGTTCTGTTGTTATTCTTAAATAAGACATAGATAAAAAGAATAATTTTTTTTCTGTGCGGGTGGTGAGGCACTGTAACAGGTTGCCCAGAGAGTTCAGGATTCCCTGGAAGTGTTCAAGGCCAGGCTGTATTGGGCTTTAAGCAACCTGGTCTAGAGAAAGATATCCCTGCCTATGGCAGAATGGCTGGAGCTAGATCATGCTGAAGGTCCCTTTCAATCCTAACCATTCCATGGTTCTATGATTCTGTAATACATGCAGTGACTTTGAAGACATGGATGTTATGTCTTTACATTGAAATCTTCACTCGTTTTTTGCTGCCATTCAAAGCAGGTTAGCTCCCTCTGACATTATCCACCACATTTCGTGAACATTAGCTGTTGACAAGGAGTGCAGCTGTCACAATGTCTGTGTTAGCTCAAGTTAACAGGAGCTTGCTTTTACTCAAATTATAAAGAAAAAAGCACACATTAACATAGATAGAAAAAGGAAATTTTGTTTTTCTTCTAAGGTATATGGAAGTTGTCAAATGTTGAATATTGTGTCTTACCACTGAATACCTAGTTGCTGAAAAATGCAGACCACATGGACTGCAATGTTTTTTGTATTTCTTATGTTGACAATACATGGTCCCAATCTTGTAGATGTAGAGTTAAGTGATGCCAATAACATTGTGGTAAACAACAGTCTTTTTCACAAACCTTCCATCGTACCATAAGCACTCTTTATTATGTTACTACATTTGAAAGAAATTAAATTAAAGAAAAATATCATATTCAAATATTATCTGCACTCAGCAAAAAAAGGATGGAGCTGAGTGTCCAAGTGTGAACAGAAGACAGCAACGGCATCCAATTTTTAAAGCTAACCAAAGTCCTCAGAGCATATACTGAGTGTCTATGTTACTTTACTTTTCTTTGTGCTTTAAATAGTTTTCTACATATTACAAGGTTAAGATCTGTCAACTTTGTATTTCAGTATAGATGTCAAAATCCATACCTTTAAACATACTAATGAGTACTTATGGAAAAATTAAGGGGGTCAACATATATCATCTTTAACAATTTCTTACAGCAGAAGCTCTTTAAAAACATCTCTGTGATTGAGAACATGAACCTTCATTTCTGCATAAAGAGAAGCAATGAAGTTGTCATGGTTATTATAGTCCAATTTAAGGAGCACTACCCTTGAAATATTTTGACTTACTAAAGCTTTAATGAGATCAAATCTGTATCTAGGTCTTGATTATACTCAGAGCATTTTTCTTGGATATGCAGACATGAAAAAGAATCACACCAATTTTACTGTACTATGCTTAGAATGAAATCACACTGACTTCCGTGTGAGGCATTTTCAACACATTCATCAGTTCAGCAATTTAGAATCTGTCTAACAGTTATCTTCCAAGATGTAGTTGAGAGCAAACTATGACAATGATTGTCCTAAGAAGAATGATTTTCATTTCCTTTAGACAGATGGATGGATTTTTTTGTAGATGCTGAACATTTGTAGATGTCAGAAGCAGGTTTGTCAAAGCATTGTTTCAGAAAACCTTTTGGATTTTTTTCCTCTTCACAGAGACAAGAACTGCTGCATGTGTCTTCAAAGTGTCTGTACAGCTGTGAGGTGACTCAATACCCCCCACCCCCCCATAATTAGGATAAATTAGGATATTTGTGAGATTAGATAGCAAATTTTAAATACAAAGTCAGATACAAATACAAAGCCATATTTACACTAAGGTTGATAATATAGACACTGTTGTGGTCAAAAAGGTAGTCTCATGGGAGGGCAGATAAACCCTATTTATTCTGATATACAACGAACAGGTCCATGACTTGACCATTGTTTTTTCTGTGCAGTTTCCTGTTTTGTTGCTAGCTCACATTAAGGAATAATAATCAGATGATTCACAAAAAAATTAAAAGTTTCTATTTACATTCCTCTTTCCTGTAGCATATTAATGCTGAGAAATTTTCTGCTACCTTTTCCAAAGCGAACACCTGCTTGTATTATAATTCACAATTTAACAAGCTTGTTTGAATGAACCATCTTTGATTTTTTATCTAGGATTTCCTATTTTTAAGTTCTCTGCATATACCTCTATGGACAACTATGTAACACGGTGACAATGGTTTTACAACAAGCTATGCTAAACCTCAAGTAAAGGTTATGACTTATTTGTTGATTTCTCCCAGCAAGCATTGACATTTGAACTGCAAAACCCAAGCCATACAGATGGTTATCTGTCAATTCAGTGAAAAGTGTATCTAGCCCCAGCTTTCTTCATGCTGAATATTTTTGGAAGAAATGTTCCACGTAATATGGTTACATATAAACAATATTTTGCAAATTTTTCTCACTAAGTACCTTGTTCACCTACTTACTATCACAGTCAGAAGGTACTGTTACACAAAACCATGTCTAATGAAGTATTTAACAATTGATTTTCATTCAACTTTTTCCATTAACACATCATGTATCATCTAGCAAATCAATTATGTAGTGAATTATGTTTAATGCTGGTATACCCCCTTCCTCACATCAGATGAGCAGTGCTGTCCCTTAAACTAGCTGCTGTGGTATAAATGAAGATTATGTGCTGAGATTTACTACCAACTGAGCATGATCAGACACCTCTGACACATTTTTGTGTGTATCTAGAAGAAGACTAGCCTTGCAGGGTGGCATGCCTTATTAGCTTTCCTAGAGACACTGCTCTCTGCAGAAGGTCATCCTTCAGCAAACAAGGATGCCAGGAACAGTGATATTCACTTGTGTTTATTAAAAATATTAATTTTAATAATTAAGGTTATTAAATAGGTTATTAAATAGGAGAACTACTTAAATTTCTGGATAGTTTATTTCTGCAAAGTTGAAAAATATTCCAGGTAAGTGGGACAGATTTTTTAACTGTCCCTGTGGAATATAATTAAATAAATATGTTTAAAGAAAGTCACACTGAAAGCTTAGCAAGAATTTTACATTAATGCATTTTAGATATTTTCAGAAAAGAGATCTTAAGCCCTTGAGGAAACCACTGTTAGCACCTTTCTCTTTTCAACCCCGTCTGCACTAAACATGATTTGTCACAGTAAGGACTTCAGCCATAAAGAGATTTCTTTTAAAAATATAAAACCTCAAATGATCTGGATTTTTTAGATGGGAGAATGACTTGAAGGCAAGAAAGGTTTTACACATTTGTTTTCGAGACTATTTTATTTTTATTTATAAATTTGATCTTGAGTTCTGATTCGTTCAGCCACAGTACTCTGCTGTGTCCGAAGTCCAGAAATGGTAAAACTGTTTACTGCAGATTGTAACATCCTATATGTCAGAGAGGTGGAAGGAATTTGAGACCAAATTTTCCCTTGAAATGTACTCAAAATAAAAAATAATGTATTATTCAAATATTTCTTGATAATAAAAAAGGTCTCTTACGGCTTCTAGAGAGCATTAAAATGTCCAACTTATTTGCAAGAAAAGCACAGAATGGGCATGGCACTATGGCATTATAGTGTATTATACACTTACAGAAGAAAAGAAATAAAAGACAAAAAAAGTGCTTCATTTAACACTCAGGGACAGCCAGTTGATTTAATTTCTACCAAAACAATTTAAATAGTGTCTTGATGGGTAAAGTGTGTATCAGTTACACCAAGAAATTGAAATACTGATTAATAATTGAAACGGATGGTATTATCTGGGTGGAAATATAACCACCACTTTCAATACTCTCATGAAATCTGACTTGCACCAAGGGTTTTGTGATAAACTGACAATTTAAAAATGCAGAAATTAAAAATATCTCATCAATGAATAATTTAAAATTTCATATACTATTCAAAAGCTTTTGTCATAATATGCAACTAATCACCAAATCAGTAAAACAGATGTATGGAAAAATCTTATTACGTCTGCGTCTGCAGCTTTCATTTTATTATTCAGAATTATTCTTACAACAAAATCTTCCATGGGAAGTGGTAAGGTAGAATGCTCATTGGAACAGATTTTCTCTCACCATGAAATCTTATTATTCAAATAAGTCCTATCATGTTATTTCCTGATCACACTTTAAACTCAGTGACATAGAAGTTACTCTGCTCCTTGCTTTGTTTTCATATGTGCAAAGTAAGACAACAAAGGTGTTGGGTGTTTATGGGGTTTTTCTCTGTAGGAATAAGGGAGAAATTCAAACCAATGATGCCATATCTTTTTATAATGCCATATCATTATAAAAGTAAAAAAAAAAAATTATAAAGATAGTTCACTGTATCTAAATAGAATGAACCAATGGGTAATTCTTGAAATTTGACAGTGTGATCTCTAAGGTGTTAGCTGTTACTCCTTATAAAACAGCTATATAGTCACTAATATCTATAGAATGCTTTGCACATTAACATTCACTTCTGGAAGATGAAATCAAATGCTGATATTTCCTGACAGCAATACATGAGCTGGAGCTTATTGTTGAAAGGGACAAGGCAGCAGTCTCAAGATGACCCTGTTTGAGGCAAAGGGCCATCTTCATATGAGTCTTCTAACCCCAACCATTCTGCCATACATGAACAGTTTTAATCAAAGACCAGGGTATTCAGTAGTGCATCTGCCTTCTGCCTTCTTCATTTTCCTTTCTTCTTCTACCTCACTTGACAACAATTCATGAACTATCACCCACTCCCACATCCTCATTGTTGGGCTGCTTATGGCCAGGCCCTTGTGAACAGGGCACTGCTTTTTCATCACAGGAACTGATAAATTAGGGGTGAAAACTCACCTTCAAGGCCTTAAGACCAAATGTATCTGCACTGGGTGAACAACAGTGGGTTGCAGCCCAGCAGGTTTTCCTCCAGAAAACCTTTACCTCCTCTCTCCCACAGCTTGCTCCCACCTGTCCAGTTGCAAGAACCTATGGGTGCTGCACTGGGGTTGTCTGGAGCAGCCCCTGTCTGGTTCCGTCCGGTCCAGCAAGGGTATAGGAAGAGTGGACAGTGAGCTGAACACAAGTCAGCACAAGCCACCCTTTAGCAAAGCAGTCCAAGGGTGTGCTGGGCTGCATAAGGAAAGGTCTTGGCAGTAAGGCTTGAAAGATTGCTTGGAGCTGAATCTGCTGAGAAATGCCAACAAGGGCTTCTCTGAATGTCTAAGTGGCAAAGACCAGGGAAAAGATGAGCCCATCGCTAAATAGGGCAGGAGATATGTTGCCTTGGCTTCAGTAAAAAGGCAGAGATGAAAACTCGCCTGCAGGGCCATGGGAAGATACCAAAACCTCTTGCACAGCAGGCTTTCCCTCTTTGGGGCACCTACTTTCCTGTCTGGGTGGCAAACAGTAAACAGTTCCTTGGAACATGAGTGTCACTGTGACATCACCCCAACCTTGCTGCTTTTCAGAAGCCACAGGCTCTGTCCCCCAGCACTCTGTCCAGGACTCCCGCAGGCACACACACAAGGTGAGCAGGCTCCAGAAGGATCAGGTTTTGCTCTTTAAGCTTTGGCTTGTTAGAGAGCAGCAGCTGCAGGCACTGGAGCAAAGGCAGCCTCTTCCAATCTCCTCTCTGTCTGCCCAGTTGTGCGGGCCTGTGGGTCCCGCACAGAAGCTGTCCCGGAGCTGTGAGTGCCGAGAGGGTGCTGAGGCTTTCTAGCACTGAAGGCCCTCTGCTTTTCCCTGCTGAGTCCTTCGGGTACCCTGTGCTAAACACAGTAATGTCTGGGAGACTTTATGAGGTCTTCAGGGGGTTGGACACAGCAGGTCTTTCCCCAGGGCCTCCTGACAGCTCACCAAAGCCTGCCCCAGGGCTCTCAGCCATTTAGCTTGAGCTCTGGGGAGATGTGGAGACCAGGCCTTCCCTTCCCGCTCTCGCTCCCTCTCTATCTCCTGCCAAGAAGCAGACCTCCAAAGGGTCTGTCACACCTCCTTCCAGCTCCCAGTGGGAGCCTTTCCAACCTAGGGCCACATGGGTTCTTCATGCCCGCCTTTCTCTGATGCACAGACAGGAGGTTTCCCCAGCACCTCAACGTTCAGTGACGGCTGCTTGCAGTAAGGGCAGAAGGCAGGGGTGTGGGGCTGTCCTTGGCCCAGCTTGCCCACAGGGCACCTGCTGCTGTTGCTGCTGCTGCTTTGAAGCCCAGAAAGCGACCCCTTCAGGAGACCCTTACCTTCTCTATCCAACAGCTTGATTGGGCTTTCCTTGTCTTTCCCCTCTAAGCACCATAGAAAGTCAGGTACTCAGGCACTTGGCATGTCTCCCTCTCCAGGATCGGGTGTGGGGCACTGAGGAAGCCCTAGAGGAGAGACTCTGCTACAAGGGGCAGCATGAGCCAGCTGCCACCAGCAGGGCCATCGGAAATGGCAGCAGCAGATGGCCTATGCCCCATCTGCCTGGGTGACCTTGAAAATGCCACCTATGTAGAGGTCTGTCGGCATCGCTTTTGCTTCATCTGTATCTGGGAATGGGCCAAACTGACAGAGACCTGCCCACTGTGCAAGCTGCCCTTCAAGCAACTGCTGCGCGCTGTGACAGTGGACAACAACCACAAGGAACTTGTGGCTGGCTGGTCTGCCCGCCGCCAAAGGAAGGCAGCCAGGATCCGGAGCAGATCCCCCCAGTGGCACTACAACCTGAGTCGCAGGCGTGCTGACACCCAGCCCCCCACGAGGAGAAGGGAGAGTGTGGGGACACACTGAGCGCAGAGGGATCCAGTAGCTGTGGGGCCCTCCGATGCCACTTCTCAGCAGGCTGCTGCAGCCAGCACTTCCCATGAGGGAGCACCACTGAGCACAAGGGAGTACCCGGCCAGCTCTGCTGCTACATCAGAGAGCAGGTGCAGCAGCAGGGCTGCTGCAGCTCCTGCTACAGTCTGACCTCTTTCACTTGCAATAAACAGCCAGGCACTTTCAATTTTGGGATGTGTATCATGATTTCAATCTTTTTGAACTGCTGCAACAGAAGATGTTTCTCTCCTGCTTTCCCTGCTTCCCACTTCCAAGCACCAGGGCAGGGGTGTCCAAATTCTTTGCCCTGCAGTGGCTCCTGCTGGTGCTTCTGTATCCAAATGTTCCTGGCCATTCTTTAGGCCCTACTCTCAGTCCCTCTCTGACTGCAGCAGCTGAAACTCCTCCCACCCAAGTCCCCATGGCTGTGGCTGGCAGGCAGGAGGAGGCTTGTTATGTTCTTCTGGCTAAATGCTCTCTGGGAATGGGAGTTCAGAAATAGTATTAAAGAGTCTGTATTGAAGAGAAATCTGGATGGCCTATTTCCAGCAAGAAGTCAGGGGTAAATCTACATGAAGTAGCTTTGGCTACTTTCTCCACCATGGAAAGTCACACAGATATAGAAGTGCCCTGAACAACAAGGTTTAAGAAAGGATCAATCCATAAACTATCCAAACTTAACTTTATCTATGAGCCATTTTTAAGGGATGGAAACATGCCAGCACTGACACAGAAACTAAACTGTAAACCACAAGATGACGCAATGCACAATCCTTCTTGGTTTGCGCCTACAAGACTTCCTAAGACATGGACAGTTGCTCAGCATTGGTGCTAACCTGGCCAACCCCAGTGACCAAGTCTGAAGCAAGCTGTCCCTGTGGTTTTGGCTGGTCCAGAAACAGCCCAGCTCCTTCACTCTCCAAGCTAGGCATATGCCAAAGCAGCTCTGCAGATGGGGTCCTGGGGGACAGCAAGCAGCAAAGGACTGTATTCCACATCTATTTGACATAGAGGTGATTGGTCAAAGGTTGGATTCAGTGACCTTGGAGGTCTTTTCCATCCTAAATGATTCTGTGATTTCTACCAATTAGCAACTGATAGAAATAAGGTGGAAAAAAGGGAAATGTTTTCTGTTTACTAATGGAAAAGTGATTTTCTTAGGAATATTGCAAGATAAATATTTCATCATTTTACTGTCTCCTTACTGCAGGGTCTGCCAGAGAGTAACAGGGAAGACATCCTCTTTCCTAAAAAAGTCATGTTTTATGATGCATAGATTTGAGAGAATCAGACCTGAAAATATGGAAAAATACACTAAATATATTTTTTACTTTTGTCAGCGTAACGTCATACTAGAGCGTGTGGTTTCAATGGTGTTACTGACAATTCAAACCTCAGTAGTCATTTGGACTTGTTATAAATTATAGAACCATGGATACAATAGCCCAGATATTTGATGTTATTTCCAAGTTGTGTTAACACATATCTCACCCTCTAAGTTTACTGACTAACACATAGTTGGATGTGGATTTGATCAAACATACAATCAAAAAAGTTACATCTCATTTCTCGTATAAGAAATATCCTGACAAAAAGCAATTTTACCAAAATCTTTAACAAGCAAGTACTAAGGTCTACAATTGAAATATCTTATCAACCCACCACTGGTTTTTACTGTCAGAGCTGAGACTATATAAGCTTATTATTCAGGGAGAATATTTTTTTAAAAAGTTGTTTCTAACAATTAAAATTTGGGATTAAAACCAGAAAAAACCCACAAATAAATAAACTAACCCCCAAAAATTATGTCTCTCAAAACAGCATTAACCTGGAAATGAGTTGCATTTAATTTTTTTTTTTGTGACTACAGAAATGAAGAGGAAAAATAATTTTAATGACACTCAAATGCTTATACTTGAACCCACACATAAAACAGTAGAATCCCTGTGATACAATCAACATACTGTGATAACATGCTATGCCTTGATAAGAATGTTCAAATAACTTCTTTACACAAATGATCAGGAAGAGTATGGGTATTTTAGTGTAAAAGTCTCAATATGCAACAGGTTGACTAACAGTTAGAATGCTGTTATCAGTTATATGAAGGAGCTTGTAGACAGCTTGTTTCTCACCTTTTCATTTTTATTTCATTTATAAAACAGAGCAAAATCTTTAGAGCTCAGAAAGCGTCACAGTTGGAACACAGCAGGAAAAAATCAACTTAGATAATACAATTCTATTAATAGAAGCATACAGTAGCCCAGGTTGGAAGGCTTCTAAAAATATCATCTGCTCCAACCTTTGTGGGAAAGGGAGACTAGAAGAATTCTTCTAGCACCCCCTGAGGAGGTTGTTCCAGTGAATGATTGCTCCTCCTATAAAAAGCCTCTCCCAATGCAACTTGGACTCATTGCCTTTGTCTGCTCTGCATGGGTCCTTGTGAAGAAAGACCCTTCTCTTTGTAGCTGCCCTTTGAGTCCTGGAACACTGTGCTGACGTCCCTCATAAGCCTTCTCCATTGAGATGAGATCTAGGTCCTTCAGTGTTTCCTCAAGGGTCAGGTTCTCCAGCTCTGATTATCTTTGTGACTCCCCTTTGGACATTCTTCAGCCTGTCTGTGTTTTTCTTCAATTGTCAAAACTAGAACTGAACACAATACTCCAGATGAGGCCTGACAAGATCTGAGTGGAAAGAAATTTAAGTCTGCTAGTGGTGTCTTTGTGAATGCAGCCTGGGAGATGTTTTTTTGACCTGACCCATCAATTTAACCCCCAAAAAAATCCACCAAATAACAATCAAATAATTGTTTTCTTTTCTTTTTCTAATGTTAGAAAACAGATATAGATTTATCAATTTTAGTCCAGCTACTTTTCTTGCTATGCTAACTTATTTTATTGCTTTCATTTTTCTGAGACACTCAAATTATAAATAAGAATTCCATCATTATGCTAAAAGGTCTAGGCAGGTCTTCTGTATTATGATTATTCTTACAATATCAAACCTGGCTGGAACAGCTGTGACTAAAAGTAATTTTATAAAAGCCAAAATGTTTCCTGAGAGGAATATTGGTTTCAATTAATTTTTCAAAGGAAGGTTTTCTGCAGTCAAGAGATTCCTAGTCACCTCTAATGAGAAAGAGTGAGGAAAAGAGAAGAATTAAAAACCTCAGGTATTATTTTGAAAAAAAAATCAAATTTTGACAAAATTCCAGTGTCAAAAGAACATTTGTGGCCATTCCAATGTGCAATAGAAACAAAGTTTGAGGTTTAAAAGTTCTTTTTCTGCCAAGCTCTCTGCCACATGTGATGACACTTACTGAGAACCCTTGTTTCCAGAATACCAGTTCATGGTTCAGTGAAACCAGTCGTTTATGCCATGGATTGTCTTGAGATACAAAGAACTATCTATACTTTGATACCTGTAAACAAAAATTACAAAATAACTGAGAGTGAGTACAGAAAATAAACTATGAATTTCATATTAAGGGTTATTTATATACTGTCTGTTAGCAAGGAAAACAGCATAATAATCCACAGCCATTGCTCCATTCTGGGGTTCACTTCAAGCTCTAATGCAAAAAAAAAAAAAAAAAACACCCC
>VXBC01024467.1:197193-208698 GCA_013399945.1 Ploceus nigricollis
AAAAAAAAAACCAAAAACAAAAACAAAACAAAACAAAACCCAAAAAAACCAAAACACAAAAGTCAAAGCTTCACAGGCTAAGATTTATATTTGCTGTTACTGAGCAAAGTGATATGATTTAACAATTCTGAGAAAATATTCAGAAGAATATTGTCACTTTAATATTATAGTAAATGCTTTTGGTGCACAGATTCACATGGAGACTTACAGGTGTAGGGGATTTGATGGGCTGAAACTAATCAAACTGAGGGAGTTGAACAAGGTCCTTGCAAAAGCATTCCATAATTTTTGAAAGAACAAGTCTGTGCTGACTGAAGAAAGGCAAATGCTTCATTCACCTTGGATAAAGGGGGCACACCCACCAATCTGGGAAATCAGAGATGAGTCTGTTTTATTCAGTCCAGCACTAAATTGCCTCTGATCAACCTGATTTTCTTCTATGAGAAACAGATTGCAAATGTGATTGAAGAGAGACAAGAGGATATATTTTACCTCATGTGACTGAAGGGAAAGCAAGGGGTAAATGATACCCCAACTTTGTTACTCTTTCAACAGTAGCTCCTATAATATCGTTCTATCCATGTTAGGAAGGCCCAATCAGGGTTTAGATAGATGGATCAGATGGCTACACAACCCATCTCTTTGGATGACTGGACTCAGAGGGTAGTGGTTAATGAGTTGTCCTCTACCCAGAGACCAGTAGCAAGTGGTATAATGCAGAAATCTACCCAGTCTTGTGTAACAACTTCATAATTGATGAGGTGACAGAGTGCAGCCTTGTCAAGCTTGCAAATGACTCCACCCTGGGGTAAGTAGGCCATATGCTTGAGGGTAGGGCAAAGGGACCTGGAAGAATGGGCCACACACGCTGGAAGAATGGGCCACAAGGAATCTCACAAAGTAAAAGGACAAATTAAAAATGTTACATCTGGGCAGGAAGAGCTCCGAGGTGACACAGAGGGCTGAAGACTGGGGAGCAGCTCTGGCAGACAGCAAGCAGTGCATGAGCAAGCAGTGCTCTAGCACCAAGGAGAGCCAGCGGTCCCCTAAGATCTATTTATGGGACTTGAGACCACACATAGAGGGACTGATATTGAGTTGCTGTGCTTGACTAACTCTTATTATCCTATACTCACTGCTTTATAGTGAGAGTGTGAAGCCCCCAGATTGATAAGGGTAAATTTTTTCCATAAAAATTAAATTACTGTAAAAGCTGACTTTGTCAGGGAAATGGCACTAATGGGATTAATGATAGAAAAGCAGTGAGAAATTCTTTGTGTTTTATTTCTAGCAGGAAACTGAGACTTGATTGAGTCTTGTGGCACCACTGCACAGACTCCCTAACACTACTACATCATGGAAGCTTTTCAGAGCTCTCCTCCAGCATGGGGTCTGCAGCAGGATCTGCAGGGAGTCAGCCGGCACAGCTAGCACATGCAATCCTGCAGGGAGGAAGGGAGGAAGGGAGGATTCTTGTGTACATACTACACTTAAGGCCCATCCTTTGAACTAAAATTGTTTTGATATGAGTACGGGGAGTAAGGAGGAGGACTAGTCCTAAGCAAAATGTATACTTCCAATGTAGCTCAACTTTTTGGAAGACAATAAGAAATTAAAGAAAACAAAAACAATCTGAAAACATATTATAGTGTAATTATGCTAATGCATAACTTCAAAGACCTGTTTGTAAGTTTATGTGGAATGGTTATAAAGTATGCAAAAATAAATGGGAAGATAGCTGCTTCTCTCTCTTTTCTAAGAATATCCTTGTTTCATTATCAACTTTTTTCCCTCCACAGCACATTTTATAGCCAAAGTGTCATTGCATTAAGAATTTTAGCCTCATTTGCATAATGCTAATAGCACAAAGGCAGGTTTGCTTAACTATCCATACAGGAATGGGATTGCTGCAGCTCTGGAAGAAATGGATCCAGTTGTTTAAAAAAAAGAAACAGAAAGTAGCTGATACTAGACTGTCAGCCAGAAACTGATTTTGCTGCTAATGCAAACACTTTTATTATCTCAACTAAGCAGACATGTGTCATTAATTCAAAAGAAAACATTCCAACAATCCTGTACCTCATGATGCTTCTATTGTGCAGTGGAATGGGGGTATTACTGAAATAACAGGACTTCAGTTGACAGGATACAAAAAAAAAAAAAAATAGGACCTATTATGGCATTTTATTTTTTCCTTCTTAAAGAGAAAATAAAAAATCTTCATTGGCCCTCAAAGTTTCAAACACTTTACACTTAAGATGAGGCCAGAAGTACAGCATGCCCACAATAACTTTGTTGCTGTTAGTGGGAATTCAAGGCACAGAAAGAGGCAAAGATCTTCCTTATGTTATTGTAAAGAGATCTTTTCATCAAAATGAAATTATTAAAACAATCCTAACTGCGCTAATTGACATAAGCTCTGCATCTTGGATGTTACGGAAAATTTTAATCATTTGAAGTTGTATAGATTGGATTCTCTTTACACATTAAAAAAATAAACAAAATAGTCCTTTAACAAAATTATGAAACAATTCTATATACAAGAAAATACATTAAAATTTTTCTAGATGTTTTCTGACTTTACGGTAGTAACATAATCCATATTCTAAAGCATAAAAGAGAAATTTAACCATATTAGGCAGCTTCTTACCTATAAAAAGAATATATATATTTAAACCTGCTACATAGTTTTTAACAAGTTTTTTGCAACTTGATGTTTGCAAACAAAAATGGGATTGATGTGGCCAAGTTAGTATGAAACTCTATAAAATACAAAAATTTATATATACCATCAAGAAAATTATAATCATCCTGAAAAGGATGTCTTTAGGTTTTCTTCATTTTCTCCCCGTTGGTATTTGTACTTTCTAATAACATTTAAAAAAAAACTCAAAAAACGAAGCCCTACCACTGGTTCTCAGGAGAAGTAGTCTACAGAAAAGAAACTATTTATACCTGTATATGTGTATTATGAAAGCATATAGAATCATCTTCAGGTGCACAAAAGGAAATTTATTGTACTATTGGTCACAAAAGAGGCCTCTTGATTTATTAAATGCATTTAATAATTCTGGAAAGGTTTTAAAGTTTGCTGAAATATGTAAATTTTAAATACTGTTTAATGTGATAAATTATCAGTAAATTACAGGTCATGAGTCTAAGCATGGAAATATATGCAAGGGCTGATATCAAATAACAAACAAGCAATAACTGCACTTTGTGGTGGGAGTTCAGAAAAATTATATAGGAGATTAGGAAAGAAAAATTACAAAAAAATTACAAAAGCCACTTGTCGCCCAAGAATTTCACAAAATAAGGAAAAATAAAATCTCTTAATAAATATTGTTTTATAGGGGAGAGTGAGTTCTTGATCAAAAAAAAAATTAGTTTCATTCAAAATTTATAACAGAGTAGAAGGAAGATAGATTCTAATAGCACCATGTGGCCCAAACCTGTCAGAATTGAAAATATTTGCAGTGGTTAGTTATTGAACAATGTTCAGTTGTTTATGCAAGAAAAATATGACCAAATGCATTTCAAGCAGATATTCTTGGGGACCTAGGTATGGAAAGTGCTTACAAAGTGTCAATTCAGAATGTCTTTTCCTATTAAGCATGTCAAAATCAGTTAATTATATTTGGTAGCATTGTTTTTCAACTTGCCTGTAATTTAATCTATATTTTTTAAAATCACTTAGATAAATTATTTCTTTCAAAAGTTAAATTTTCATGTCTTGAGGCAGATTTTGCTCACATAATTCTTGTTAGTCAGCACAAATATTTAATAAAAATTTATATAAGGTCTCTTGTAAACTGAATAAAATAAAATGTACAGAGAACAAAAATAGAAATTTCCAAGTTCCTACAATGAAATAAAGAGGAAAAGATATCCTGATTTTATGGCTGTTTTAGATCTTGAGAAATACAAAAATGTCCTGTTACCCTAATAACTTTGGGCATAGATGAGACAACTAGGAACAGAAATAAGATGTAAATTAGCTATCTAAATACTTCTCTTCACAGTGCAGAACAGATCAATGCATCAGTGTCAAGATTTTAATGGAAAAAAAAAAAATGCTTTGAAACTGATGCCCAAAATGTCTGGCCTATGTCTGGGCAGCTGAAAGTTGATGTTGGCAAAAAGTAATCCTGTCATGTTGAGACTACGATTGGTTGCTCAAAATCACACAGGACTCATATTTTATGGTATTAATCTACTTTCAAAAGTGAACCAAAGATCACTGTTTTCTTTGAATAAGCTTTACTTTAAATATTTTTTCTGAATATATGTATATTTAGACCACTGCTCCACAGAGAGGCAGCTAGGGAATTCTGTAGTTTGCTGCTCTCTCTAGTGACTCTGGGCTGTAGAAGTTAGTTCTTGCAGAGAGAAATTATATTCAGTTTATATCCTGTAATCCTTCCACACTGAAGTGTTGTATTGATTTATTAATGTTCCATCATTTAACAGGTAATCAAAAAACTATGTACTTATGAGAAAAATAAAAAATATAAACTGAACTATGGTATGCTTGCAATGTTGATGCAGACTTGCAAATTTCTAAATATCCTTTGCTAACAAATCTCAAATGGTTGGCTTACACACACAGATGCACATGCACACAGACAGGTTTGCATGTAGCCAACAGCACCCACCTGCCTCACCCACCCACACCTTTTCCTCCTCAGGGTCCCCAAGGTTTCTCTGCATTGTGTTACTGCAGTGGGCCACTTAGGACAACAGATAAACCCTCTTACTTACAATAGTTATTTAATAGTTATTAGATCTATCTTCAGCTTTCAGGACTGTTATGTATTTTATATTAATCTCTGCCAGACAAATTGTTTTGAGACTACATGCAGTTATAATGCATCTCTCTGCATGAGAGTTTAGCTTGGACACTTCTGTAAAATAAAAACACGTGGTTTCCAGGACCTTAGCATAAAGAACAGATTTCAGTCTGCATTCCCAACACTTTCACTAACAGCTTTATGATTTAAGCTATTTAGAAAGAAAAGCAGAGGTTCTTTCACTTATACTGTGGAAAAAAATTAGAATATCCTACTGAATTCTGTGCAGAGCACAGTATGTAAGACATGCTTGGGGAATTCCTGCATAAATTAATTCTCTTGAGTGTGCACAGGAGCAGGACCTAGTGACTATGTGATTGAACTGCCAAGAGCTACTACAGTGCTGATGGAACTTTGTTCATTGAGAATTAGACATTATATGCAGTACTTTAGCAATTCAATGAAATTCTGCTTACAGTTAGTTTTACAGTGGATACTAGGAGTTTTTTGTTTTGTTTTGTTTTCTGTTTCACAAATAAAATAAAATAAAATAACAAAATAAACAAAAAAAAGGGGGTTTTGTTTGTTTCTTTGTTTTCATTAAGTAAGGCCCATCTCCTGAGGCTGTTATTTCAGTATATTGTACTTAGGAGTTTAATAGCTATCTATTTGCATTGCTTTGATGCTTATAACTGAGATTGGCAGTCATATTCTTAAAAGATACCTATCTGTAGTTGAGAGCCAAATAACTTTGCAGTTCAAAGAGTTATAAAATATACTTTCATTTCTGTTTAGATCGCAGATCAGATATTTGCTAAGTGATTTCTGTTTGGTTAGGAAATGCGACACCAAGCAATAAGAACTGAGGTAGAATCAGCATATTTACAAAGATGCCAGAGATGTTGTTTCTTAGGAGCTGGATATGGACAAACAGCCTTAGGGAAGACTCAGGAATAAACAGTTATTATAGTTTGCCTTCTGACAACAAGCAAGTTTTTCTTCTTTCCTGAAGGTGTTTTCTGCTCCAGCCATATTTCCATATATAGCCCAACCCACTTCCATTTCATTTTCATATTGTAAACCTACCTAGGTTTGCATGAATTTACTGTGTTCACATTCACCCATTTAAACTGTGCAAGATTAAGCCATAATATCTTATATTTTAAAAAACAGAAAAGTTATTACAATATGCAGATTAAGAAATTGTTTTGATGCAATTACAAAATATGCTTTATAGGTAGCCTACAGTAACAGATTGTAATGGTATCCTGGAACAACAATGAAGCAGAAAACTCTTTTTACCATTACCTATTTTACTGTGAGGTAAGTGCACATGGTTCCTATAGACTGGCTGATGTATTCTGAGCTTCTACTCCTCTTGATCACAATTATTTTATGTGCCCATACCTTTAATGACACTTGGAAAACAGTCGGTGCAATTCTGTCTACTTCTGCCAAAAATTAAGAGAACAGGCTGCTTCTGAGTGAGATCTTTGTTGTTAATTATGGAACTGTTGCCTTTGAGACTTTCTGACACAGTTGTTGGCACAAGAAATTAAGTTAAAACTGGACAAGAAAAAGAGAAATGTGGCAATGATGGTGGCACATCACTTCTTCAATATGTGGCTCATTGACCAAGAAAAGAATTCCTAGGTAATTTTTTTTCTACTCTAACTGATTTTAACTTTCTACTCTAACTCATTTTTTTTCTTGACCTCATTCTCACTCATTAGAGTTAGCTGAGAGGATCTTGTAAATAGTTCTGTAACGCCAAATAACACTTACAGTATGTTGCTTGTAGATGTCCAGAAAAACACCAGATGGTTGATTCTGGCCATTCCAGTTGGGTATTATATCATACCTGAACTGTCTTAATACAGAGATGCCTTAAGTTCTTTTCTCCTCATTACTGTTTTATTGAATAAACAGGTGTTTCACTTCTGATAACCCCAGATAGAAGTCCAAGAAATTAAAATAAATCAAGTCATGAATAGAAGTCTTCTGGCTCTAACAGCAAAATACCTGAACTTTAACCCAGTCAATTTGCTTCATCCCACTTAAATTTAAAGATTTAAAAGCATCCTGTTACCTTGCAACATTGTTTATGTCTTGACAAGCAGAATCCTCAGATATTAACTCAGTCCTTTCCTTTTTCATAACTTTGCTAAATAAAATTTCTATAATCAAAACAATTAACAAACTATCTAAGAAACTATTAGAAACTTTCACTTCAAAAAAGAAAATCTGGAATCCAACACTAAAAGCAATATATTAAATCCTGAAGGTACTCAACATTTTCCACCGGAAATAATCCACTATAATCCCCCTTACATAAAGAGCATTTCTTACCTACAATTTTTGGGATGTATAATGTAAAAAGAAGTTTCAAGCCAAGTGGATTAGAAAGATAAACCCATCTTAAAGTTCCACTGATTTTCAAATCATTATCCTAGAACAAAGTCTCCTATCTTGACTCAGATGTATTATCAAGTGCAAAAAACAGATTGCACCTGTGTCTCCAGCAATAACTGTCAGCGATTAATTACAGGGGAAGATGGAGTAGGGGTGAAGGATCACGTGTTTTATGTTACCTAATTATTATATTTCTAACTGTTTTATTTGCCTGGCCATTATTATCCCATACATCAACATTGCAAACTCTTCACATTTATGTTTCTCTGCCTCTCCCTTTGTTTTTCCTTTTTTAACCCCTGCACTAATGATTCTAAGACAAGGTTATGGTTGTTAACAATCTTTTTCTTTAATTTATTGAATTGATCTTTTGTCAAGTTGGCTAAAAAGCAACTACACAGAGAAAAAAGATAACTCTTTAAAATATGCTCATTTGAAAATAAAGATCTCTCACGTATATTTTCATTTTAAAACAAGTGCTACATCAATGGTTTTCCAAGTTTTTTTCCCAGGAATATAAAGTATGTACTTAAGATATTTTTTCATACATATTGAGAAATAAATTACTCTCTCTTCAGATTAAGTAATTTCTGTCAAGCTATTATGCACATAGGTTTATGGTTTTTTTTTTTACAAAAACTTATAGCAAAGCACCAAAATCACCAAATCACTCTGGATGACAACAGGTAGGTCCTCTCTAAGTCTGAATACCAAAGTGCACAGTGATCAATAGCAGGGAAAGCATGTCTGAACTCTTTTACTAAAATTCCAGTTTCCAAGCATCAGTTGGTACACATGCATCTGGGCAGCCTAAATGCAAATTGTACTTGAAGGAGAGAAGTTAGTATAATTCAGAAAATTGAAAATCTGTGTTCTCAGCTGTACAAGACTACAAATCATATCTCCTTCCTAAAATGTGTTTCATAAAGGTTATTTTTGTTGATGATAGAGAGTCCTTATGATGAACTTATTGACCTTTCCATTGGGAACAATAAAATGAATAGATCTTCAGCTCTCCACAACTTGCCATGCTTAATGCCATTAAGCGTGTTATGTTTAACTGGTTCATAACGTGTATTGTATGAAAGCTTTAAGCTGTATTTGGCTCCCCTGCTAAGATATCCATGCCAAGAAGGTTATCTCTAAAAGATCCTCAAGTAAAATCTTGGTCTTGACTGTTCAACAACACTTCAAGTCAAGATTTCACCTGCAGTTTGGAAATTGGCATTTGACATTAATAGCAGACTGATCTAATACATATGTTCTGATTTTGATTCTGAAGCCAAGGTTTAATACTTTTTCAAGAGAAGCAAGAGAAAAATACAAAATACAAAATATTTTAGAATTCTCTTAAAAATTCTTGATCATTTTGGTGATACAAACAGCAGCAGTGACCAGATGACATAGGACTGCCTGGAAAGAGTGGTTTACTTGTTTCTTTCTGTTCTTATGTAAATAAATTACAATGTCAAAATAGAAAAAATATGAAAAAATATGAAGCTGGTGAAGAGGAACAGGAAAATTGCTTGAGATCCAACAATTTCGTTTTCTCCATAGCATACAGTATGATAGGAAGAAAAAAAAAAAAGAAAATTATACTGTATTATTGTATCAGTGAAAAAAATGCAAAATAAAAAGGATAAACTGATGGTAACATTGTTCCAAAGGGCTGAAAAAAGGATAGTTGTGGTTTTTTTCTTTCTCTTGATAATACTTTTGATCAGTTTTACTTTCTGAAAGGTACAATCTCAAAATCTCTATACTTATGCGAATGTTTTCTGAGAATCATCACTTTCTGACAGGAAAAGAATTCTCTCTGACCTGCTCTTTGGGTAATTTTTGCCCCAGTCATGTCTATCATCCTTGCAGTGGTTTTCACTCTCTCATGCCATCTCTTATCTATCTTGTCTCTGTTCAGCCTGAGTCTTCCCTATTGGGAGGGCTCATGTTTTGATTCTCTTGGATGATGGATATTTTCAGAGCATCAATAGTGAAAAACCTTCACTTAGATCAGTCATACACCTCTGGGTACACATCTGTGTTGTCAGACTCTGCTGTTTCTTTTCTCAACATCTGACCATAATACAACTTTTTACCTCATATTATAGTTATAGTGTGCAGTGACTCAGAGCAGAGGGATTTCCCCTTCTGCAGCTATTATTTTTCACTGCTCTTGATGCTTAGTGACAGCTTATCCATACCGAACTCCTTTTTTCACAGAATACTTCGAGCCAATATAAAAAAGGACTGTCCAAACAGCAATTTTGAAGAAAAATATTTATTTTTATATATATTTCCCGATGTCCTTGTTTAGGGTAGGTAACTCAGACATTTACTTAGTTTCCAAGTTATCAAGGCCATGACACAGTTTTCTCCTGTTCTCATAGTGTTTGCTGAAAATATTTTACCTTTTCATACAACAGAGTAATGTTCTTTCTGATAGCATTCAGATGCAGTATTGTGCTGATTTATTGAAACATTTCCTGAATTTAAATGCTTACTTATGTCATTAAGGAAATGAGTTTATGATAAACTAAGGTGCTTGTGACATGGATCATTGTGCTAATGATCAATATCTCAGTCTTGTAGAAATTGCTGCTCCTGAAGAAGGCATTTATAGATGCCAATTACAAGCTATTAAGTTGTCATTTCAAGCTAGTTTATTGCAAATTCATTAATATTATTTGTTTCAGACATCATAGTGTAAAAGGAGAAATAAAATGATTTCAAAAAGCCTTATACTGAATCATGAGTGAAGTAATATATGTGCAACACAGTTTTAAACAAAACAACTGAAAAATTCACCTACGTATTTTTACTGATGGTTAAAAAACATTTTGTATAAAAGCCATGAGGTGCATGCAACATAGTTAAGGAGAATACACAAGATAGGCTGTGTTAAGCTTGTAGAGATAAAAATATCAGCTTTTAAATTCAGGATTTCTTTCCCTTTCATAGGTCTAATTAGCATGCTTTGGTTCTTTGGAGAAAGGTCATGTTCTGACAAAAGCCAGTTGTCACACTAGGTAATGGAAGCATCTGTGACAGCCGAGTTTAGCATATGTGACCATTTTCACAATGTCTAATAAATTAATTTACAGAGTGCTTTCAAAGAGAATGTGGTGGATTAATGAATTTTATAAACTCGAGAAATACTTTTATAATGTCACCCTGTGATGCTATTTTCCTTCTGTTGCAACAGATATAAAATAACGCAGTTCAAATGCAGTCACACAGAATTAGCTACATTAATAACAATGGGGCATATTGTTCCAAACTTTTAATTTCTTTTATCTTCAGAATTATACAATAATAAGCAGAAGACGGAGACTGCTTTCCAGTTTGGATAGAATTAACACTTATTTTTTAAAACAATGAAAATTTATATTTTAAGTCAGAAAACTTTTCAATTCAATCATAGCAGGGAATAGAACAAAGTAGGTGGTAACAGAATTTTTTAAAAAATAGTCATCCTTTTAAATTACATCCTTTTTATTTAGGACTAACTTTCAAATTTTAACAAAACAAAACAAAATTTTCGAACAAAAATATTAATTATTATTTTTATTTCAAATTTTTCTTTTACTATTTATCCAGGCAAGTTAACTATTATCCAGGCAAGTCACTCATCCACCTGTTAGCTGAGGTAACAGAACTCTCCAAAAACCAGTTATTTATTGACTGGTTGTGTCTTTGCAATACTAAGATTAAAGACCCCAGGAATATTTCAACTGTTAATATGTGTAAGCGACAGATCTGACGTATAAAAAAAAAAATGAACACACTCAGTGCAGGCTGAGACATAATGCTTTGATTTTGGAGAGCAGAGACTGTCAATAAACAATGGTTGACTAATCAGGTTGGTACCATACTGCACTTTTGTCTAAAAGCTAGTTTTCAGGTTGATTTACAATCTTGTGGAATGCCTTTATGGCTTGCTATGCATCATCCCTGTTGGACCAATATTTCCATCTACATAGGCGAAATACTGGCACGTCTTGACATTAGTGCCTCTCAAAATTCCTTTGTATAGTCTTCTTTCATTTCTCGAAGCTACTTCAGAAATCTTCAAACTCACTTTCTCACAGGGCTAATTTGCCCTGAAGTTTTGTCTGCAATTTCCCCAAACGCTAAATTGTATTTCTGTGGCTGGTTTTATTGATTACATTTTGAAACATCTTAGGATACTTGGATATCTAAAGTGCTATCTAAAAAATTATTGTATAGCACTGAAAAATTAAAATTAGGTACTTGAGCAGTTGGTTTTTTGGTTTTGGGTTTTTTTGTTTTTTTGTTTTTTTTT
>VXBC01024467.1:208712-252344 GCA_013399945.1 Ploceus nigricollis
TTTTTTTTTTGAGTTCTTCCCCCATTTTCTGATGGGTTTTTGTTTGTTTGGGGCTTTTTAGTTTTGATTTGGTTTGGTCATTTTGGTTTTGTTTTTGGTTTTGTTTCAGGGTTTTTTTGTTTGTTTGTTTTGATTATTGTTTTGATTTTTGTTGTTGTTTGTTCATTTTGTTGTTGTTGTTTGGTTGGTTTGGTTTGGTTTGGTTTGGTTGGGTTTTGTTGTTCATTTTTTTTTAATGTGGTATTAATTCCTCAAATTCCTATTTCTGGCTAAACACCAAATACCTGCTTCAAAATTGTTATGACAGATAAGTATAGAAACATGCACAAGACTACAGATTACAGAACAAGTACAAATTTCCATTGCCATAGGGTAGGCTGAAAAAAAAAAATCTATCAGAGATTGAAATGGACTTTGCAGGACAGACTTTGGAAATCTTTTCATTCTCATTGCTTTCTCTTTTATTTTCTCCTAATTCTATGATTTTTCCTTATTCTTCCATTAGCAGTTTAACTGTGCAGAGTAGCAATAAAAGAGTATTTAATGAAATTTCAGAAGTCTTCAGAAGTGATGCATCAGCAACCTGGCTTACTCTACTAAAAATGCTGACCCCAAAATAAAGAGAATGAAAGCTAAAATTAAAACCCATAGCTATTCAACTTTAGTCCTATTAAAGATACCATTGTTCTTCCTATCTTCAATACAAGTAGTATCATTTAATTAAGTAATTCAAGTGTAGGACTGTATTTGTGAGCAATTTAAAGAACCATTTGCAAAGATACACTCCCACATCTAAATGCTTTCTTCTCGTAGTCTTGGTTTTATAAAAGACCAAAAGGTTTAAGAAAGATTTTGCCCAATAATAACAGGCCTGATACTTGTAGTTTAAACTGACTCTTTTATTGTGTTGGCTGCCTAAATGTAGGAAATAATTCTGAGGCTTAATTGTTTCTGTTGACCAGTAAAGAATTATGAAAATATCTTAATGATATTTGCTAAATGTAAAGCGAAACTTTATAACCAGTTATAAGTAATAATCAGTTCTTCTCTTAAAGATGCCATAAAACAAACTGCAGTGGTAGCCTGCTATATCAAAAATATTAAGTAGATAAAGCTAAAATAGGTAAGAATTAGGAGGAAAATTCCGTGTTAAGAAGTCACAAGAACACACAAATGTTTGGAGGTATTTACATGGTACTGTATACACTTAAGCGTGCTTTGAACTTATACTAGCTCTAGCAACAGGCTCTACTTATGAAAAATAACAAAAAAAAAAACAAACAAACAAAAAAAAAAAAGGCAAAAAAGATTGTCACAGAATCACAGAATGGTTTGGGTTCAAAGGGACCTTCAAAGGCCAGTTCCTCTGCCATGGGCAGGGACTTCTCTAGATCAAATTGCTCAAAGCCCTGCCCAACCCTGAACACTCCCTGTAACAGGGCATCTGCCATTTCTCTGTGCAGCCTGTTCCAATGTCTTGTCACTCTTTTCATAAAAAATGCTTTCCTTGTGTCCAATTTAAACCTACTTTCTTTCAGTTTAAAACCATTTCCCCTTGTCCTGTCCTTATGAGCCTTGGTAAACAGTCCTATGCTTTTAATATTAGCCTTCTTTAGGTACTGAAAGGCCATAGTAAGATCTTCCTGGTATCCCTCCTTGTCCAGGCTAAGCAGCTCCAGCTATCTCAGCCTTACTTAAAAGGAGCAATGTTCCATCCATCTGAATCATTCCCCTTCACTCCAACTCTCTAATCATTCATTCCCTCTTGTACAAATATAAATTTTTAAAGCACTCTCCTTGTAATAGAATATCTTTTGAAGAGAGTTCCTCACTGGCACGAACTGCCACCATGCTTTTCCAGTCAGGACCTTCTGAACTAGAAAAAAAATATTTTGGTAGCAACCATCTGTTCTGGATTGCATTTGGTTTACTATTAGTCTTTTCTAGTGATCAAGTCTGGAAAAAATATGGAGACATACTGTGTAGGACAATATAAATAGATTAATTTTCTTACATTTATTCATTTATAAGACAGTTGCGGTTTATAGACGGTTATTAGTAACTGAGGCAAGAAAGTAGATATTTTTTTATTTTTGTAGAAAAGACAATTAAATGTCTTGTGTGAAGGAGACCAATGCAGCACAAATAAGAAAAAGAAATAGAACAACACAAGCCAGCTTCTAAGAAATCTTGAAAACCTGAGAGTTAACCCTTTAAGAATCATAAGCATATCTTTACACACATAAGGTAGTGGATTTCTGAGGTGTTTTGACTAAGTCAGGTGCAATATTTGTTTGAAGGACCTTTGCTACCTTCTGAAGCAATGTAAGAAGAATCTCATTGACAGCTGGGATATATGCCTGTCTGTCACACAAACAACATAACACAGAAAAACTGTTAGGTTAAATGGAGCTGTGACATAAGAAAGGCTGTGATGGAAGGAGAAAGGGCAATTTTAGGTTATTGTCAGACATGGAAGCGAGATAAGTTAATGTAGTCAGGAATACAGTCTACGTTGAATCAACGTAGTATGGAAATACCATGTGAGAATAAATCAGAGGTTTAGAAAAAATTTTAGGAAAGGAGTGTGTAGATATTGCAATTCAATAAGACAGAAAAAAAAGAAAGCTAAATAAATAATTTGGGCTTTACATGTTCCACTACCCATAGAAAATTCTCTAGAATCAATGATCAGTGAAAAGTCATTTGGAAAATTCACACATAAACACAGTAAATTCAGATTTATATAGGACAAAAACATTTTAGTGGTGATGACATTTACATTTTATCCAAAATGTTAACAGCTTATTTGATGATAGTCTAAAACTGAAAAGTAGTTTAAAGTAGATTCTGGGTTTAGAGTTACCCTTATGTTAACATAATGTTCCTCTGTATAAAGAATGGAAAGCCATAGAAAATGAGGGTATAATGGAGATATGAAATATGTCTTCATTAAGTTCATTATAGTTGCCACTGTGAAATAATTTCTTGTGCAGAAGAGGGGAGATAAATCTTTCCTGCTGAAATTGGAATAGTCTAGATAAAACTATTTCTTCCTATTGGGGGTTATCTTTGTGTGTTCTGAACAAAATTAGCTTTCACATGGCCTAAATAAAAGTCTCTAAAAATCAGGAAGCAAGAATACTCCTTTTACTATAACTGGGTTAAAAAGCGCATAAAAGGGGTTCACTTTGCCTTCTTTTGGCACTATTACTCTTTATGTAATAAAGTTTACTCCCTCTGTAATTTAGATTTAGCAGGAATTGTGATAAAGTAAACTCCATTTCTTCATCACTGTATAGCACGAAAGTAGGACTCAGAATGTCATGAGTAAGGAATTAGATTGCATCAGATATTGAACCAAGTCTTGCTAAAAAACTTTGATTTAGGGGAAACCACCCAGTGATACACATCCCAGTTAATAATTACCATTGAAAAGTAAGGCATCTAATCAAGGTTGTCTAGAGTTAATGGAAAGAGAAAAGCACCTGAAAGGGGGATTCATTATTTCTATATCAAATCTTGCCATTTTTTCTCCTCAACTTTAGTTCAATGAAGTTAAATAAGAATGATAATTCCCCCCATTTTCTAGCTTCATCTTCTTTTGCTAGTTAAGAATTTTAAACTTTGTGGAGAGATAACTGTTGGCATCTTGTCAATGCTTTATACTGTATATCAAAAATTAACTGGTAAATATGCAGATTTCATAAAGTAACTGCACCCCCAGTTTTCCACAGCATCAATTCAGCAGATCAGGAAAATACAAAAATCCCATTTCAAAAATTACAGGGTATGATTGATTAATTTGAGAAATAGAATTGAGCAATTTAATTGCAGTGCATGTTTCCCAAAAAGCATTCATGGTCTGCTGCATGATGTGATAAAAGTTTATAATAATCAGAATATAATGTATTCTGAATTATTTGTTTTCTAAATAGTATCAAAAAAGCAAAACAGTTTATCTTACATTTTCAGTATTAACAATGGAATCACTAGACTTGTTTATTGAGTCAGTCCTTAACAAATCTCTCCTAAAAATGTAGATTTCATTTCTTCCTACATCTTGCAGTCTAGTCAGCATCAACATATAGCATCAACCAGCACACTCTGCATGACCTGTGCCGCTTCCTTTGGCACCAGTAGTTTATAATTGTGACTTGTTCTCTTACATGGTGCTTAAACAGTTAAAGCAAAAGTGGCTTTTTAGCGTGTTGCTCACAAGGCAGCCCAAAAGTTCAAAAGATAACAAGAACTTCTTGCTATTAAGGAATTAGAAAATGTATTTGCAAATATGTGTCTAATGGTAGTTGTCAGAAGCAATTAGTTTCAAATACATTTCACAGTTTAATCATGCTGTGAAATGCTTCTGAACTTTAAGGATTCAGACTTAATAATATGATACAGTTTTCTATTAAAGAGCATGAAAAATACTGAAGGAAGATTAATTGCCACAGATTAAACTCGTATACGGTATTTAGGTCTCATTCATTAGTTTATAAACTCTGACTTCTCAAAAGAGTATCAAGTGGTCATATAATCACCCCAAGTCCTGGAATTTTGATTTAGCTTTAATTTAATGGAAGACATCTAAAATGTTCTTTATTTAGGTTTTCTTTTGAAGATTCAATGGATCATGAGTCAATTAGTTGATGATGACACGAAATTACCATCTACATCAGTGTTCATGATGAGGATTCTATGACACAATGATTCCCCTTATTGATTTGTCCTTATTCAGCATCCTGGCTGTTAAGAGTCACAAAAATAAATCCTGAAGAAGCATATAGATTGACTGAGTTTCAGGAGAGAAGAAAAGTGTTTACATTTGAAAAATGTAATTCAGGGAAGCTGCTTACAGCAAATGAAGACAAAGAGTGATGTTGGAGATGGGAGATATTCTGAGATGAATGTGTAAATTGAGAAAGGGTGTATTTTAAACAGTCAGGTAATGGAATGGGCCTAGTATTGATAGGGACAGATACAAAAATAAGAGAAGAAAAGAAAAATAAAAAGAGAAATGAAAACGCATCTCATACTTAAAATCAGACTGTAAAGATAAGCTGCACAGAAAATAGTAATAACCAAGAGTTATATGACATGTATTGCTTAACTGTAATATATACTTTTTAATGTGGATGCATGGGACAGTGAGACTAAAGAGACTAAAGTCTCAGTGAGACTAAGAGACTAAAGAACATTTCTTCTTGCCTTTTATTGATTCAAACCATCAGGTCATGATGGCAGTGGTTTCTTTAGAGGACTTTTTTCCCTCCTTTCAGAGCCTGGGGACTGAAAAGATGAAAACTGCTCTAATGTTTAATGGCAGCATAAAAAACTGAGAGACTATTGAACTCCAATGAAAGCCCATTACAGTGACTAAAGGATTGGGGCATCAATTATATAAGGGAAAGTTGTGAGAACTGGAGATGTTTAGCATTGAGAAGAGAAGGTTTAGGGGCATCTCATAAATATGCACAAATACCTGAAGGGCAGGTGTAATGAAGATGGAGCCAGGCTCTTTACAGTGATGCCCAGTGACGGACAAGAGCTGATGGGCACAATCTGAAACAGCGTGTTCCTTATGAACACCAGGAAAAACATTTTTACTGTGAGGGTGACTGAGAACTGGCATAATTTGTCCAGCAAAGTTGTGGATGGAGTCTCCATCCTTAGAGATACATGAAAGCCATGTGGACACGATCTTGAGCAACTACCTGCAGGTGATCCTGCTGAAGCACAGGGGTTGGACCACACGATGTCCACAGATCCCTCTCAATTTTAAACATTCTTTTCTTCTCTGATTGTGTCATACAGATTAATTCACATAAAATCACCTTTTCTTTTCCACTGAGGAACATCAGTGGCCATAAAGCATTTTTAACCCTTAGTATATTGTGATAGATAATTTTTGGACTCCAGGTGTCCACAAAGCAGCTGTACCACTCCCCTCCTCAACAAGAACAGGGGGAGAAGACATAACGAAAAAACTCGTGGATTGTGATAAGGATGGGGAGCTCACTTACTAATCACCATCACAGGCAAAATAGATTTGGCATGGGGAAATTAATTTAATTTATTGCAAATTAAACAGAGCAGGATAATGAGAAATAGGAAAAGAAAACCTAAAAACATCTTTCACACACCCCTCCCTTCTTTCCAGACTTAGCTTCACTCCGCACTTCTTCCCCTCCTTTCCCCAAGCAGCCCAGGGGAACAGGGAATGGGGGTTGCAGTCTGTTCCTCACACATTGTCTCTGCTGCTTCTTCCCTTTCATACTCTTCCCTTGCTCTAGTATGGTGTGCCTTCCATAGAATATCCCTTCACAAACTTCTTCAGTGTGGATTCATAAAAAACTTGGTCCATTGTGGCTCCTTTCCATGGGGGGCAGTCCCTCAGGAACAGACTGCTCCAGCTTTGCTCCCCCACAGGACCACATTTCCTTACAGAAAACATGTTTCTGTGTGGGCTCTTCTCCATGGGGTCCTGCCAGAAGCTTGCTACAGTGCATGCTCTTCAAGGGCCACAGTTCCTTCAAGGCTTTATCTAACTGCTCCAGTGTGGATCCCTTCACAGGCTGCAGGTGAATTTGTCCTTCCCTATGGGCCTGCAGGGATATCCTGTGTCACAATCTTTCAACAGAGTCTGCAGGAAAACCTTTGCTTTGGTGCCAGGAGCACCTCCTTGCCCTCCTACTTCACTGACCTTGGTGCCTTCAGAGCTGTTTCTCACATTTTCTCACACCTCCCCCCAATTTGCTGTTGTGCAGCAGATTCACCTTTTCTTAAATAAGTTGTCATAGAGGTTGCTACCAGCATCACTGGTGGGCTCAGCTTTGGCCAACAGCAGGTCCATAATGAAGCCAATTGGAACTGTCTCTGTTGGACATGGGGGCAGCTTCTGGTGTCTTCTCACTGAAGCCACACCTGCAGACCCTCCACTACCTAAACCTTGCCATGTGAGCCCAATATACATATATGAAAATGTATAGAATACAAAGCTGAGTTCAGGGGCCACAAAATGAACAACGAGACATAAGATAGACTTCATCATGCAGAATTAAGGAATTTGTTCTATTCATGTCACCAAAAGAAAGGAAGTTAATAGAACTCATCATGGCAAGCAACTCATTTGAGGACCAACAGTACAGTTATACAGTAATGTACTTGAGCTCCAAGAGAATTTATCTACTTTGGTCTACAGTTTCTTCTCCTTTTTCCAACTAGTCTGATGTTTTGTACATCTGCTAAGAGCTGATTTACCTGCTGATGCTTAGAAAGGCAACAATGGGAAGGGACTTCCAGCAGAAAAATAAAAAGGGAAGAAGGTATGGGAGAGAAAGAGGCTGATCTGAGATGCTGTAAAAGGAAACACAAATTTTGTGTTTGCTTTGGAACAGATATAAGCCTTTTTTTTTTTTTTTAATTTCCAGAACTATTGAAAAACGATTAAAAATGGAATCTCAGGGACTTCTAAAAGAGCCTAGAAATATTCCACTGCAAACCAAAATTTATCGTCCTAGAGAGAAAGCTAGTTAAAAATTGAAATAACATGTCGGGATGGATTGATTAGAAATATACTTTATAAATAGAAAGGACTTTGAACCAACTTTTGGAATCAATTTTTGAATTTCTTTGTGCAATGCAGGCGGCTAGGAAAGCTGACTCACAAGCTTTTTGAATTCCACTGTGTGTTGTCTTGCCTTTTGAACCCAGTCATACTGACAATATTTGCAGATGTCTCCAAAATTTGTGGTTAAGCAATGCCATTTTAGGGCTTCAGCTGGTCAAATGCAGCTATTGGAGGAACTTTGCTGTATAATTTTGCTTTGATTACTTGGATTTTTTTTGTTTCGCATCTTCTGTAAGAGTGAATATATGATGCACCTAGAAATATACTACTGAAAAGGTGACTCTAGAAGGTTCCTCCCTTCAGATTTCTAGCACATGTATCCTGCTAAAATTGAATTCAAGAGAGCACTGAGATCAAAAGAAGGTGCAAAAGAAGCACTAGTATGCACTTTCTCAGACTCAGGATTTCTAGCAGTCTACTCAGTTACATTGCTAACATTGCTCAGTTACATTACTGAATATATCGCATACTGAAAAGGTAGACAGAAGACATGGGTAAATTAACTTATATCTTCATGTACAATTAATATAAAACCTCCTTCTTGGCAAAGTTCTTTCCACAAAAGCAACTGGAACAACTCAAAAGGAGTCATTTATCTCAGAGCACAGCCTGTCCATTTATGGCTTTAAAATTTCACCAAGTCAGTCCCTGATGTGGCCAGTTCCACCACACAGACAGGATTGATGGGACCAGTCAAGGGCAGTACTCATTTACCTAGGAAACATTATCTGGAATATAAATGTAGACAATTTATCTGCCATCAAAAATTGGCATCATCCTTCAGCTTCATATTTCCTTAGGCAGTCTAAGCCCTTGGTGGCCTGTTATGGACGTATGGGTTTATTTTTCGCCTTAGCAGAGTTCTCTCAATTTCTTTGTGCGTAAATACAGAAGTGTTGAAAGCACAGCTGGTACCATTACATCCTCTGGTATTAACTTTGTTCCTGTATTTGGATCTGCTGGCACATACTGAATGACTTATCCAGGACTGTATTAACAAGAGCTTTCATTTCCACCTGAAAGTATATTTATACTAGTACTTCATACATTTTAAAATATTTTCCCTTCATCTTTTAAGGAAAAAATGTTTATTTTCCTGCCTGTGTAACTCTAAATCTAATGTAAAGAAATGCCAAAGAGTTCCCTAAATTTGCACAAGAAGGTTGGGATTCATATCTTCTAACTTTATATAGAAGGTGATTGATGCCACTCTAAAACAGATATGCCTGTGATGGGGGAATTTTTTTTTCCTGCATCTAAAGCCTAGAAAGTTTGCTAGACTATACAAGTAAGTTTTAGATGCCTAAAGCTGGATAAGATTAATCTTTTGAATGGCTGTTGCCTAGTCCCTGTATTGTCTTGTTATCCATCCCTGGTTGCTGGTTGCTGCCAGTAGGGCACAAGTGTCTTGATATTTTTACTCTGTTTATCTCTGTTATCTTAGAATGTTTGCCTTTGTCTTCATTATCAAAGTATTTCTTTTAAATAAGAATTCTTGCCATAGGGGAATAATAGTCCAGGATTCATATGTCTTCTTTATCTGTGAGGTATATTCTTCTAGGACAGAATTTCATCTCTTTAAAGAAAGAATTTATTAACATTCGTAAGACTATTCTTGTTTATGTTAAATTACTCCTACAATTTTCAAAACCAAAAAAAGATATTTGCATATATAATACATATGCTTAACATTTGTTGGATTGTTTATTCAATTTAAAAGATTTGAAATAGTAGGTTATAGGTGCCATTCATGTTGACATTATTCAGGTAAAATAAGTAACACTTCACAATTGAAAAAGAGAAGCTGAACCTTCAGGTTTATTCACATGCTATTTAACTTGAAATCTACTCTACATTTTGGGGTAATGGTTCATTCTTGTCCTTAAATCCTCATCCCAAATTACTTTCTTCAATCTTGTCTGCAAGAAAAAGAGGAGGACCAGAGAAAGTATATGTTAGCATACTTCATCGCACTCTTGGGGAAACCAATACAGCAAATTTACCTGAAAGCGATTTCCAAATGTTTTAAGCAGAAGAAACTGATTGGGGTGGTTAGCACCGATTTACAAAGGGGAAGTCATGCTTGACCAACCTGGAAGTTTTCTGTAACAAATTGACTAATTTGGTCAAAGAGGAAGGAGAAAGAGAGAGTGTTTATCTTGATATCAGATAGGGTTTTGATACCTTTTCCTGTAACACCCTCATCATGGACAAAGTGAGGAAGTACAAGCTAGAGTAGTGTACAGTCAGATGGACTGAAAACTGGCTGAACTGCCAGTCTGACAGCGTTGTGGTCAGGAGCACAAAGCCCATGTGGAGGCAAGAGACTAGCAGTGTGTTGTTACTGGCTCCAGTCATGTTTGACATCTTCATTAATTACCTTTCTCCTCAATCGGCACATAGAACACTCAGAGAAGCTTTTCAGATGATATAACTGGGATGAATGGCTGAGAGACCAGATGGTTATGCTGCTTCAGAGGGACCCTAACAGGCTGGAGAATTGGGCTGGCATGAACCCTGTGAAGCAGAACAAAGTCCTGCACCTGCAGAGGGATTGGACTAGACAATCTCCAGAGGACCTTTCCAGCCCCCAAAATTTTGTGATTCTGGGATTCTTCTAGGCTATTTTCTGAATGGGGTATTTGCTAAAGCATATAAGCATGGGCAGGATTTAAAAAAAAATATACATATTTTTCAGTTTTCACAGCAATCAATAGAGATTTAAGTAGTTTTTAAAGATCAATGTAGCAGTGGAGAGCAATGAATAGAACATTTTTTAGCTTTAACTACATGATTTGGCATAACCCTCCCTAGCATGGCTTCAGTGCCCAGATACAATCATGTGCTAGTGCAGTTAGGCTGCTTTTATTCCCAGGATACTTTGCATAAACATATTACTCTGCAATAAATATCCACTACTGTGACAAGCTCTCATATTGCCAACGCAGGAGTTGTCTTTGCCAAAAGCATAGACACTAGGACAAGACAATTAAGCTGAAATCTATTGTCCATTTGAATTGGTGAAACCTTTATTATTAATTTCAGAAGGGTCAATATATTAATCATAAAGGCAAACTACCACACATTACAAGTGAAGACTTTTGAAGACATTCTTTCCCACTGTTTCCTGAACACATTAATTAATCTCCTCTCACAGACAAAAGTTCACGTTCTGCACACTATTATACTTCAGAATCACAGAATATGCTGAGTTAGAAGGGACCCACAAGGATGATTGAGTCCAGCTCCTGGCCCTGCACAGCACCAGCCTCAAGAATCACCCCATGTGCCTGAGAGCACTGTCCAAACACTTCTTGAACTCTGTCAGGCTTGGTGCTGTAACCACTTCTCTGAGGAGCCTGTTCCAGTGCCCAACCACCCTCTGAATGAAGAACCTTTTTCTAATATCCAACCTAAACCTCTCCTGACAGAACTTCAGGCCATTCCCTCAGGTCCTGCCACTGATCACCACAAAAAGACCCATGTCTGTCCCTCCTCTTCCCCTCATGAGGAAGTTATAGACTGCAATGAAGTTTCCCCACAGTCTCTTCTCTGAGGAGACCAACTGACCTCAGCCACTCCTTGCATGCTTCCCCTCAAGGCCCTTCGTCATCTTTACTGCCCTGCTTTGGATGCTCTCCAGCAGTTTATATCCTTACTTTGTGGTGTTCAAAACTGTTCCAGTATTCTAAGTGAAGCCGCCCCAGCTCAGAGCAGAGCAGGGCAATCCCCTCCCTTGCCCAGCTGTGATGCTATGCCTGATTCACCTCAGGACAGGGTTGGCCCTCCTGGCTGCCAGGGCACTGCTGACTCATATTTAAATTTCTGTCAACCAGGACCCCCAGGTCTCTTTTGGCAGCACTACTTTCCAGCATCTCTGAGGCAAGCCCTTTGCAATAATACTTTTCAATAAGTATCATCACTTGTTTGTTATTTCTTTCCTTAAAATTACTGGTGATGAAAGATTATTTAAAAGAGTGGATTATAAATAAAAAAATTACAGTCCTAAAAATGCCCAACCATCAAAAAAAGTTCAGTCCAACGATCTGGAATTTTTTGTTTCCTTTTAGAAACTGAATCCTTCAGAGTAATATTTTCAATGAAATAAATGACATTGTGGTTTTTAAAAGAAGTGAAAAGTCTTCATTAAAGTATATATTGAAAGAAGCAGTTTTGCTTCAAAATTTTTCAGTTTAGTATTTTCCGTAGTTTAGGATGAGGTTCTGTCCAGTTGCATTTTAATCGCAACAGAAAGTCACATAAATGAAGAGGAAAACTAGGCATTTCTATAAGTGAAATTAAAAATATATATATATAAACTTAAAGATCAGAACAAAATCTTAGTATCAGTGCCAGAGCTCCATTATTTTCAGCTTAGCCAAAGAAAATATTTAACAGATTTTAAAATCAACATTTTTAGGAAAGCTTTAAAGAGCAAAGCTTGTAGAGTAACTGCTTGTATAGTAAGTGCTTGTATATACCCTTTGCCACCTTCATCATCTAGTCCAATTCTTCATTTAGGTTTAGAGGTAGTTACATTATCTCAACACAAGATCTTTGTACCTTATGTATTGGATTTTACACATTAGGTCAGACCAAAGTTTCAGTTAACATAATATCTGTAAAATCAGACAGTGATACTTCTCTGGTGCAACCTCACAGCTTTAAGCTGTCTGAATTCTTGAGTCAGAATTGATATCTTTGTGCTTAATAGCCCTTGATGTATTTGTCTTTCTTGAATTCATCATCTAATTTACATCACTTCCTTATCTACATCCATCTTTGGGACCACAATGACTTCATAAATATCTTGTCAAAATTCTTTAGTGTCATGGTGACCTTAAAAATATTCAATCATAATCATTGGTGTCAAAAAACACAACCTCATAAATATTTTATCAAAATCTCCTTATCACTCACTGTCAAAACAACATTATTATTTACCACATTCACACTCTAGTTCAATAAATTACCACATGACAAAATCTTGTTTTTGTCTAGAAGAATGAGTAGAATTTCCTGTTGTTAGATTTACAACTTTCTTCTCCTATCTCTCCTTTTCTTAAATGTGTTCTCAAGTTAACACACTTAGATTACAAAATCCTTATATTTATTAAAGGATATTAAGGTAAAATTACAAACTCAACGTGGACATTGAAGTAACATGTCTCCCAGTATGCAATATGGCACTACTGCTCAGTCTCCCTGAAGGTGTATTCTCCAGAATGAACAAGTCCAGCCTCCTCAGCCTCTCCTCATGGGACATGTACTCCAAGCCCTTATGGTGGCCCTACACTGAACTCTGTCCAGTTAACTGTTTGTCTGATACTAGGAGCTCAAAACTGGATGCAATGTTGGAGATGCTGTCCAAAGTGTGCTGAGTAGAGGAGTATAATCTAGTCCTTCATTCTGCTTATTGTCTGCCAGAGTTCTGGGGATGTTTTGCAGAGCTGCTCCCCAGTCAGTTAAGACACAGCCTGTACATGTTGTGACGGGCTCCTCCTCCCTGATCCAGTGATTTGCATCTGACCTTCCTGAATTTTTTGAGCTTCCTATGAGCCTTTTCCTACAGTCTGTCTAGGTCCCTTTGGATGGCATCACTACCCTCCCACATATCACATGCTTCCTCAAATTCTGTGCCATCAGCAGATCTCTTGAGCATGCTCCATCACCTCTTCCACTGATAAAGATGCTAAGCAGGACAGTTCCCAGAACAGGCCCCTGCATTTCTGCATACTGTTACTGGCCTTCAGGTAGATTATGACCAATTAACCATGACCCCCTGAGCACACTCATCTAACCAGTTTTTACACATGTAGTTGTTCATCCACACTGACAGTCATGCTCTAACTTGGATACAAGAATATTGTGTGAGTCAGTGTTGAAAGCATTGCTGAAATTAAGGGGAATGGCATCCCCTGCATCTCTTGAAGGCAGATGCAACATTTGCTTTCCCAAATTACCCTTGGACTTTGCTGATCTTCATGACCTTTTCCAAGATGTCAGAAAGTAGCCTTGTCAGAATAATTTCTCTCAGCTTCCCTGAATACAGCATGTGAATTGGTATGGGTCAAATAACTGATCTTAATCCATTGCTGTGTATTCTCCCCCTTGAACTCTGCTTCTAAGTAAATACAGAACCTCGGACACCTTGCTGGTGAAGAGACAAAGGGTGCAAGAAGTCTGTGAGGCTTATCTGTGCTTGCTGTCACTGTGTCTGCTCTGATGCTGCCTTACTTTCATCTTGAAACTAAAATGGAATCTTGAAATCTGTTACATCTGACATGACCTTCTCTGGATTACTTAATGTTGAGTCACATGTTAAATTATTTTACACCTATTGAGAGTACATAGGTTCATAACAAAAAAGAAAATATTTTCATCTCTAATGCTGGATATTCCTATTTTATTTAGGACTGAAGTTTGTTTGGACTCTTCAAAACTTACAGATTAATAATGAAATATAGCTTTTATTAGGAGATAATTAATCTTCTTTCATAACAGAATTTCTCTGTGAAGGCTTTTAGTGTAATTTATTTTCTTGTGAAAAAACTTTTTGAGCAGCAGTTAAGAATTCAGTTATGTTCCCTTGGCCTTTAGTGTTTTGTAGCTACAAAATCTGTTTTCTCATATGATTTCTTCTGAGTGCAATATTGCAACAATTTGTTCCACTCATGTCAGCAACCCCAGTATAGAGTAAATTTCTTCAATGCTACCTTCCCTATTAATTTCACAGTTAGGAGAGAGATACTGGTTGTCCTGAAAGATAACACTTAAAAACCTCTCTCAACATTCATCCAGCTTTGATACTGAAGCGATTTAAAAGATGAAAAATGTTTGCTTGATAAGTTCTCATTAGGCAGAGGAGACTGTATAAACATGTTGACATTCTTCATTATAACTTTGCCTGTTTAATTGTTTTACGTATTAGCAGATGCTGGTACTAAGCCTATTGGAGAACTGGGACATCACTAAACACCATTATTTACTGTACTTTGTGATACATTCTTATAGTTTTCAGGGTTCTCTGTGCTATCCAGATTGGTAAACTTACTTTTCCAATCATTTTGGTAACTTGTCGTTCTTCAGGTTATTTTCAGACAGCCAAAGTCTTGTGCTGTAGTTCAGCAGAGCCTGGTAATGTCCACACTGCAGCCCACAGGACTATATTTTTACAGTTAGAGGTTGTGTAATCAGAAAACTGTGGAACATTCTCAAGTACATGTGAAATCACAACTTCATGTTGGATTTTGAGATTTAGCCCCTCATCCTCCAACTTTGTAGGTGTAACTGTTCTCTGATATGTACTCTCTGTGTACTCTCATAGCGGGAGGGAGCAAGGATATAAGGTACCCTTCTTGCCTAGGCCTGTACCTAAATGAACCCTTATCAGAAATGTGGAGCTCTGCCACTACAGTGATTCACCAGAAGGGCAGACTTACAATAAAGTCTCTCCACCAGTTTTTGTGTATTTAGAATTATTATCACTCTCCGTGGGACTGGCTTTAAAGATCCCTAGAAGAAAACTCAGAAGTTGATCTTCTGGAAGAAGTTTGCCTAAATGATTTGTGGGACCTTCTACTGAGATGATGGATGTCGACTTTTCCCTTTTAGTCATTATGGTCCAGCTTACTTGTTTAGGGACAGTTTAGGGCTATAAAGGTTTTTATGGATGCAGAGCATCAAGCTGTCAGCTCAATCTGAGCAGAAGGAAACCTGAAACTAAGATGGAAGGAAAAGCGATTGGATCTAGGGTTGGATCGCTAAAAGCAGAGCAATGTTGCAACTGGGATGAACCTCCTCATCTGCTGGGTTGGGCCTCCCAGCCCAAGTGTTATTGGAGACTCAGATTGGGTTGGGTAAGCAGAAGGCTTTGGAACCACAGTTTTAAGCAAATAAGTAAAAAGCAGAGTCATTTATATAAATGCATGAAATGAAAAACAAATAAGGAGTAAAAGAAATAAAAAGTAATCAAACAGAAAACCTGCAAACTCAGTATGTTATTACAACTAGTAAGACGAAAAAATTTGAGAGGTCCATGAAGTAATGTTAATTATGTTAGCAGATTCTTCCTTTAACTGAGCTTGTACTTTGTCTAATATGTCTAATAACCAATCTAAGATTGTCCGTCCGCAGTTTAAGCCTGTTACTATTTTTCTGTTCTTCAATTAATGAGTTTTCTAGAGACATCCCTGTAAGTATTTCCAAGGATAGTTATCACATCTTCTGTCAGTTATAATTTTGGCAGTATACTCTTGATTTTCTTATACTTTCTACTTCAAAGATTTTATATTCTAAAACTGTTAACTCTTTTTGCCCCTGTACAGCAATGCTAGTTGCTGATTCAGCATCAAGTTTCACTTCAGAGCTGAAATAGAGCATGATAATTATTTCTGTACTTTATATTCACTTCTATTAATACTAACCAGTGTGGCAGGACCTTTTTTTGCAGTAGTTACAGAATTAATTCACATTCAGTCCTTAATTCACTTTAATTTCCATAAGCTGTAACAACTGCATCTTCTTCATGAACCACTTGCATTTTAAAAGTCACTAAACTTAAGTATTGTGACTTTATTGAAGAAAATTTAAAGGAAAAAAGAATGATTGATATGCAACTTCTTGTTGAGCAGCAACAGACAATTTTAAGGAGTAGGACCACTAACCTTTGCTGCAATGGATCAGAATGTTACAAATGCTTTCAGTCCACTACTAACTGATGTGTAGCCACAACTATTGTCAGTAGAACACGGGAAGTTGGCCTCACTGTTCCTTACTCAGTTACTCAAGGTATGAACATCTACCATTGTCCAAACTTCCCACCTTCTCTGAGTGGCATAGGTATGTTCAGTTCAAAATAAGGCATTGCTGTGTTTGATTCTAGATTAGCCACACAAAGGGAATGAAGAGTCCTAATCTATTTTCCCACATAGCTGTCCCAAGATTAGGCACAGCCTAGCTTCAAAATTCTAGGCAACTATTACTTGAGTTGTGCTTGAATTTGGCCTCCCCAAGAAAGCTGAGATTAGTGTGTAACTCTAAAATGAAATGTGAATAAATTGTTTGCAACTGTGTGAAACAAATAGGTGACAATGAAATACGCAGATTCTGAACGCATAGGCAATACAGCTATTTATTGACTATAATAACCTCCAGCATCTTTCTAGAAAAGGGAAAGTTACTATGAATATTTTTAATTTAACTTTACAACCACATGAACCAAAAAAGGAAGGAAGTTTAATTCAAGAATCCATATAACCACTAATTAGCTTTCTTGTGCAGAGACAGGACTTTAAATTCATAAAGTTAATTAGCTATTTCATGATTTCATAATGTTTTCTGTGTTTATTAGGCTCATAAACAAGCCTTTTTATTAGAAATTTATGTGTGTTGAAATAGTTGCATAATAGAAGGAGACTACATTAGATAAGTGAGGATCTGAATCACAGCTACAGCTAACCCATGTATGCAGATGTCTTCATCATAAAACTAATTCATTTACAGAACTTCATCATTGTTAGGAAAACAAATAATGTCACAAAGAAGCCAAATAATTAAATTACTGTTAATAGTAACACAAAATGGTTAAAAAATGCAGAAGTCACAAACAAAAAAATAAATACTTAAGGACTCAGTGATTGAAAGGTCATATTTTGAATGCAAATTCATATCTTGTTTTAAATGAAACCCAAATTATTTTCCATTTATAAGTCTTAGTGTACTTACAAGGGCGTAGTGTATTGTTGATCTGCTTCTAAACATTCACTAAATGGCTATATCCTGAAGAATCTGGTTACTTGGTCCTGCCTATACCACAAGTATTCCAGTTTAGTAGTCCTTCCAACGCACATTATTATGATTAGGCCACTGATGAAATGCACATTAGCTGTTCTTTTCTTTGTATTTTGCACCAACTGCCAGACAAACATCAGAGCTAATTGTGGTGGCAGAGACAAGAACCATTACTCTGCTTTGCCAAATGAACACACAAAGGTAGAGAATTATATTTCTGCTGATGCCCATTCCTCTCAGTCCATAAATCATACAGTCATAGAATAATTTGAGTTGGAAGAAACCTTTTAAATGTCACAGTCTAACTCCCCCACAAGGAACAGAGACATCTTTAACTAGATCAGATTGCACAGAGCCCCATCTGACCTGGCCTTTAACATTCCTAAGATGGGGCGTCTGTCTCTTTTGTGGGCAACCTGTGCCAATGCTTCACCATCCTCATTACAAAAAACAATACTGACCCTCCTTCAGTTTAAAACCATTATTTCTTATCCTATCACACCAGGGTCTGCTAAAAAGTTTGTCTCCCTCTGTCTTGTAGGTGCCCTTCAGGTACTGAAAGGCCACAATAAGGTCTGGAGCCTTCTACTTCTCCAGGCTGAACAACCCCAACTTTCTCAGCCTTTCCTCATGGAAGAGATTGTGCTCCTTTCTAAATAGCACAACAATTTTAGCAAGAAGGCTACACAGTTTGTTCTATTATTATAAAGTTTTAGGATGCTCTCTTCTCACCAAGACACGAGGGTGAGAAGGACTTGGAATCCAACTGTCTGAGCCCTTGAAGAAAGCTGCACTGAATCTGGTACTTATAAAAAAGTAGAAAGAAGGCACTGGCAAAATTTCTTCTAGTAATGTTTTAGAAACAAAACAGTAGCTTTGATTAGTCCTTTGTAAATATAGCTACAACAGAAAAGTTGTCTGTTTTTGTACAAAGTTATTACTGTCACATAGATGTAAGATATCGTTTCAACTCCAAAAAAAGTGGGGAGGGTTGCTACATCCAGTGCTTTGTTTGGACCTTATAATCATCCAAGGCCTTTATTGGATTTGTGTGCAGTTACATATTTCTCAGAAACAAACACAGTTATTTTAACAATAACCTTAGAAATCTTTTAAACAACTAGCAACTGACTAAAGAAAACATGAGGTAGCTGTAAGAGTAAAGTCATGATGTCTATATATAGGGTTTTGTCACAGTTACAGAGAAATAAGAAAGATTATTAACACAAGTGTACGAGACCACAGCAAATGGGCAGCCCAGATTGACCCAGTCTATTAAACAGAACTGTAATATTCAAAATTCACATACAGTGCAGTCCTACATGCACGAGAATAGGTGCTCTTTGTGCTGTTTGAAATAGCTCAAAGAACACTTAAAATTACATCCTACAGGCAGATGAATTTACCTTTTCTTTTTCTTTGATGAAACAGGTGTTTTCCTCCCAGTGTGAGAATGTCTTTAATGACACAGAGCTATCATAACATCACATTTTCTTTTCTATTAAAGGAATTGTATTGCAAAGCCAGGCTGCAGAATCAGTGGCTGAGCCTATACCTGCTGATCTTGCCAGGCAGCAAAATTTCCTCACATGAAGAAGTTCAAACATTCACGATACAAAGCTAAGGGTAGAGGGAGCGTGCACTATCACACTGCAACTTATTTTGAAGATTAAACTGAATATGGACCCTTTCTGCTGCAATGACTGCTATAAGCAGTCTGGTTAAGATATCCAAAGAAATTTAAAGTCTTAACACCTGTTATTCCACTGATAGTTAACATAGGAAGAAACAAAGAAATAAACATTACAGTTGCTGCTGTGCAAATACTGTGTGGCACAGTATTTGGCACACGGCACATGCTGAGGGTGCAAGGGTCACTCACGGGTACCCAGGAGAGGAAAAGGCAGTCACTCCCGCGGGGGCAGGTGAGGGTGCTCGGTCGCAGGAGCTCCCCCGGGAGCTGTCCCCAGGGAGGGCTTTCCCGCCGCCGCGGCTCCGTGCTGTGCCTGCCACAGCCGCGGGATGGCGCTGTCGGCTGCCCGGGCCGCGCCGCGGGGGCGCTGCGGGGGACGCTGCGGGCACAAGGATCCTGCGATCATCGCCTCAGCCGGCGTGTTCAAGCCGTGCCTTCCTACTTGTGTGCAGTTCAGATAAAAGTGTTATCCAAACAAGATAGCAGGATCACAGAAGTGTACAGAAATCCAGATTTCGGAGTGCTATGATATATTTGAAAGGTCCTGCATAACCAAACTTGACAGCTGCCTGCAGCATCTTTATCTGCCCTTTCTTCAAGAGTTGCCACTTCCTTTTTTTCCCTCCTTTTTAACTGCTTCAAGATGTGACATTTCCTTTGGTCATTTTTCACACATTTTTATGTTTTAGTTTGGGCAAAAAATCAGAAACCCGGAAGCTGTAAGATAAAATAATTAACCTTCATATTAGGAAAGAACCTTTATAAAACTTACAAAATAAATGTTTCTAAAGTCTGTGCCATATATAGGCATCATTGTATCAGATAATAGATTCATTGGCACCTTTTTGATAGCTGAATGGCAGTTCTGCCCAAATATCTGATATGTATTGCTGTTTACTACTCACTAGCCATTTATAGATACATCATTCTTATTTAGAGTATTTCCTGCCTATTTTCCATATTCGTGTACTATGAACATACATTTCATGTGATATGTATATGAGTTCTACTGATGCAGATCAGCAAAACAAAACTTTTTAAGAGAGCAGGAAATTCACAAATAATGAGCATTTGATGCAAAGAAAAAGAAAAGGTTGTGGCATAAAACATGCAAAGAAGACAGAGTACAACAACCCCTGTGCCCATTTTCTAGGTCAGACATTACCCTAGTACAGTTCAGAAGCAATATAATCACTAATTGCCGATGTTTACCTGTATTTCCTTTGAAGTTTATAGATTTTTTTAAACTTGATTATTGGTGTCAGTTCCTGGAAGATGAATTAGAACTTACACAGAAGAAACATTGCTGTCTGAATCCTTTCGCAGAAGCACATCACCAGTAAACCCAATGCTTTAGATGTTTTATAGCAATTGGTACATTGATGGAATCACAAATTTTGGACTTGCTGTGTTGGTAATGCCAGAGAAGAATAAAGTGGTTTAAAAACAAAAAAAAAGTTGTCGTGTATGAAGAATCACTGAACTAACCAGCACTGATGTGTTAGAAGTGTTTAGAACAGAAACATTTCAATAAGGTTGCAAGCAATTGTGTCTATGCGCATGATAGCAATATCCATAATCTTTCTCATTTTCTCAAAATAAGTCCCTTTACAATTTCACTGAGCAACTACATGCTGCTCATGCTTTTCATCTGTGTTCATAGCTGAATAGGAGAAACAGTGCCCCTGGCCAGTTTTTATATAGTGCTTTAGCTGTTACAACATTAATTTCAAATATAGCTTTTCCAGGATAAGAGGATTAAAACATACATATTTTACTTTTCTGGGTAGACTTAATCACCAGTGGCAGACCATTCTATATGACAGAACCCTTCCAATCTCCTGTTGACTATGGGCCATGCTCCAGAAATTATGTCATGAGGCCCAAAAAAATATTCTAGAGGGAAAGTGTTCTAAATTTAATGACTAGGGCATTGAAAAGAGGGTATAATTTTTCATTCTTCCAAATGAGACCTGGGGCATTGGTCAACAGCTGGCACCGTGTCCAGGTGGCCAAGAAGGCCGATGGCATCTTGACCTGTATGAAAAATAAGACCAGCAGGACCAGGGCAGTGACTGTCCCCTGTACTCAGCACTGCTGAGGCCACACTTGGCATCCTGCATCCAGTTCTGGGCCCCTCACTACAAAAAAGACATGAGGGGCTGGAGCATGTCCAGAGAAGGGCAAAAGAGCTGGTGAAGGGCCTGGAGAGTAAATCTTGTAAGGAACGGCTGAGGGAGCTGGGATTGTTTAGCCTGGAGGAAAGGAGGCTCAAGGGGGCCTTATTGTTCACTACAACTACCTGAAAGGTGGTTGTAGCCAGTCAGTCTCTTCTGCTCCCCAGGAAGTGGTCACAGCACCAGCCTAAAGGAATTCAAGAAGCATTTGGGCAATGCTCTTGGGCACATGGTGTGACTCTTGGGGGTGGTGCTGTGCAGGGCAGGAGTTGGACTTGATGATTCTTGCGGGTCCCTTTCAACTCAGCATATTCTGTGATCCTGTGATTCATTATCCAGATAACACTAACAAACATGAAAATAGTTTAGTTGCTGTACATATGAAATGGAAAAAAAATTATTGCAAAGAACCTTGTAACATTTGTGAACTTTCTTTCATCATCTTGAATTACCAAATGCCTGTGGGAATCTCTTAGCGATATTATCTCTGAATTATAGCTTGTAGTAATATATACTTTGCAATAAATTTACATTTTTTTTTTGGTTGGGTGGTTTGGTTTGGTTTTTACGAGCACATGAACACATTACAGTGTTTTTCAAGATCTTCTGTTTGTGCAGTAGACCTCTGTGATGAGTTTGGTAGCTATCTCCAAGTATAATGTGTAGCTGTAATATAAAATACAGATGAGAACACAGACAGATGCAGCACAATGCTTACATATATGTTGAGATCTACACTAGCTAGAAAGGATTTGAGCTGTCATTGTTCAACTGTATGAGTGAACATAAATAAACCATGAACCTGGTAGTAAAGGTACTTACTTAGAAAAGTGTTTTAATATTAAACATGGCTGTCCCATTCAAAGGCAAAGAATGCACAAAATTTTTTAAAAAGGAGTGATAAAGCAGTCTTCCAGGGCAGCATTGCCATGAACTTGCAAGAATTGATCTCAATACTGTGTCTTTAGTATCCCTTAACAATATAATAAGCAAAGCCACAATGAAGCCACACAAGCTACAGGAGAACAGCACTGCTGTTGTAGTCTGAGCTTTCTCTCATTGCATTTCTCAACAAATCCAGGCTGATGTTGTTCTGAACATGCAAAAGACTCTCTCTGGGAGCAGAAAGTTGAAAAAATAGACCAGATGTTTTCACAGAAATCTCGGAATACTTGGTGTTGGCAGGCACTTCTGGAGATGCTCTAGTCTGGTCTCCCTGTTCAGTGTGGAAGACTGACCTTTCACAGATTGCTGAGACATTCATCCAGTTAGGTTTTGAATAGATGTAAGAAAGGAGATTCCCAAATCCAAAGTTCAAAAAAACACCTCTATGTAACCCATTATGTTTGACTAGCCTTATTTAAAGTTTTCTTACTCATTGCCTCCTGTTTTTTATTGGGTAGTACTGAGAGAAGTCTGACTCCATCTTCTTTGCTACCTCCTAATCAGGCATTTGTGCAGATGTCATTTGCACTGTTGTTGTCACCTCCCATCCACCTTGCCCACATCTTCTTGAGGTTAAACAGCTCTACTTTAAGAACTTTAGTTGCCTCTCTAGTTTAGTTATTTCTTTTTGTATAATATTTATCTGTGAAACTCTTTTTGTTGCCTCAAAACTTAACATTAGTTATCTCTACTGAGGACCAAATATAAGGCCAAATGGCAAGGTAAAGAAAAATCCCCCTCTGGTATCCACTGACACAATTATTTTCTATATATGCACTCACATCACACACTTAGGAGGTATGTGGTAGTTTTACTTCCGCTGCAAAAGGTAATAACAAGAGATTGCAATTGAACAAAATTTTCTTCATCTGCAAAGTAAAGGTTTCTTTCCATTCTTGTGTGTCCACATGAACTATTGCTCTACTTTCAAAATCTCTTGATTTTGAGTAAATGTTTCTATATTTTTAACTTGCAGTTGTGAAATCAATAGAGTCTATTTGTCCATCTCAATTTAACAAGCTCAGTAATCCTTCAAACTAATCCCAGTGAAATTGCTTCTGTGTTTCAGCAATGAATTAAAAAAGAGGGAAGGAAAAAAATTATTCTGCATGCTCAGATCATATCAGGTCTGCACAGTGAAGCTAGGCAGCTGCTGTCAAAAGCATTGGCAGAAATAATGACTGCTTAAAATCTCAGTCCCAGACTGAATTTGAGCCATTTTAGTTTTACCACCAGACATGAAGTTATTCCACATTACTTCTATGAGAACCGTTTCTATCAGAAATACTGAGAGGAGGAATAAAATGTTTTGTTAATTTAATTTTGCATTTATATAAAGACATGTAATTTATAGTTTATGTTGAATGTCTTTATTTATGGATGAGTTTTTAAAAGAGAAAGCATTGTAATAAACTATTAAGATTACATGTTAGAAAGCAGAAAGTGAGTCTCAAAGTTTGGCATATAGTGGTAGCAATTTAGAACTCAGAATCCTAACAAAATGATAAATATCTTAAGCTAAGCAGTTGGTATCTATATAGTAGCAGGTATTAATGTCACAAAAAGAATAAAAATGTTGACATCAAGTCAAGAAGTATTCGATTCCTATGGAGTCTAACTTCATTGCAAAGTATGTGAAAAATTGTAGAGTCAAGTTATTACTCCCTCTTAACATAAATTTTTAGTTTGCAGTATTGCAACTTACAGTATAAGTGAAGAAAAATTGCCAAAACTTCAGAGTGATTATATCATCTGAGTATGGATTGGAGAGAATTGCCCAAGATTTTCATTTTCTTCCTGTGTGAGTCTGCCATACACTTCATCTTCTTTCAAACTGATTGTTTTGGATCAGAGTCAAATCCCCTCATGCTGCCTGTAAATCTGTGACTAGAAGTTCTAATTCAGGTCAAGGTGCATCAGTCAGACATTCAGAGATAGCCTGTTATTGTTCAGAAATACTGTGAAAGTAATGTGCTACTGCAGTGTGATATAGTAGGTTAAAAACCCCCTTCAAATACTTCCCTGTAACAAAGAAATACAACTATGGCTTGTCTTTCCCAAATGGAACGGCCTGGAAACTTGTCAAGAAATCAGATATTCTTTGATACTGTAAGTTTTCATGAAAGTGAATCTGTTTCAACTGTTTTTTCCTATCCCCACAATCCATTTAGGTGTGAAAGAGCAAAAACCCCTTTGCCAGTTAAGAAGGAGACCCAAGTGTTCTGGCCCTCAGCATCTTCCCCAGGCTGCCAGACTGCAGCTGCTGCAGTTCCTATTTCTCCTTCAGAAGCCAGGACTCTGTCTGCTCCTAATAGCTGGTCAAGCAGTGGTTAGCTCAGTCTTCCAGCAACTTAGATTCCTGTTTTAATTTTGATTTAATGCATTATTCACTAGCTCCCTTTTCTCTGACTTGTGTAATGCAGTTACTCAAAAAGTGCCTGAGTACATGCCAGCAGGCTGAATTCGACCTCAGAAGAGAAGGAGGGTGGGATTCATGTACACTTGGCACTGAGTAGCCCCTATCTAGAGGGATAGCTGAAGACAGAGAGTACTTCTTTAGTAGTTTTTAAAAAACACAAATAAAGAAACAATTACATGAGTGTCTGTGCAATCAGCCTTTATTCATTATATATTTTTGTTTAAATGACAAGGTACAGGAAGAGATATTGAGATACATATTGAGAAATGAAATTAAAAATTAAGGAGAGGAGAAACTGGTAGAATTATTTTTCTTTCTTCAGAGGAGATACTCTTGAATGTAGTAAAGTACATGAGTATTTTCACTCTCAGATCAGTGAGGAAAAAAACAATGAGTAACTGTTTTTCACTGAACAAATGCAGTTTTATCTGTAGAAATATGTAACAGGAACATAGTTTGGTAACATTTTTCAGTGGGAGAAATCTGAGGTTTTATTTAAGTAATATTTTTACTATTTCTATTGAGATATTTCCATTACATAAATATGAAAAAATAAAAGAAAAATTAGCATTAGGAATATAAGGATTATTCCTTTCCTATTTAATGATATCATGTATATTTAACTTCTCAGAAAAATTTTACTTTATCTTCATGGTCAAGTTTCAGTTTATTTGGGGAAGGGCTGGGGGTTTTCCAAATCTTTTTATGAAAGGAAAATGTTGACTCCTGCCCATCTTTCTAAACTGATTGGTAAAATATGGAAGCAGAATAAGAGGAATGGATGAGCATTTATATTAGTGAACAAGTTGTAAATATTCCCAAACACAATAAAACTTATTTTAAAAAATGTAGACAAAACCACAGTAGCATTTTCCTAGCTTCACTCTCTGCATACTTGTAAATAACTAAGACTAGAGCTGTAGTTGAAAAGTATTTTCTTTCCAGCAGAGGGATTGTAAGAGCTAAATGTGAATGTGTTAACTGAATTATCTCCATGCAAATAAAGCTGATCAGATTGAAAAATAACCATAAAGGTAATGGAATTAAAACATTTAGAGAGTAGGTTAGGTTCTTGAATTTATATCCTTAGCAAATATAGCAAATCAGGTAACAATAATGAAGACATTCAGAGATTGCATTGTGCTATTATCGGAGAAAAAGGTAAGCTCTGTGATTTTTACTGAGGATATTGCCACAATAATGCCAAGGGGTCAGCATTTTGTGTTGTAAACTGATTGTCACATACACTGTAAAATGGGCAGAGTTTATACAAGAGATATTGCAGTGATTCACCTAAATTTTAAGTGAGCACATTTTTAAACACAAACATGATCATTAAACAACAACAGTATGATTCCAAGTCAGTAGAACAGTGAAGACTGCTTCATTCATGAGCACGGCCAGGGGGTCAAAGGAAGTGATTCTCCCCCTCTACTCTGCTCTTGTGAGACCCCACCCATAGTATTGCGTCCAGTTCTGGTGTCCCCACATAACAAGGACATAGAACTGCTGGAAAGTCCAGAAAAGAACTGAAGCACCACAGCTGTTCTTCTTGGAGAAGAGAAACTTGTGTGGACACCTCATAATAACCTCCCAGTATCTGAAGGGGTCCTATGGGGAGGCAGAGAGTGACTCTGTCAGGAACTGTAGTGCTAGAACAAGAAATAATGGGTACAAACTGAAAGAGTGGAAATTTAGGCTGGATATTAGGAAGAAATTCTTTGCTGTGCAGATGGTGAGACACCAGAACAGGTGGCCCAGAGGTGGGGATGCCCCATCCCAGGCAATGGTCAAGGCCAGTTAGGACAAGGCCCTGAGCAACCTGGTCTAGTGGGATGTGTGCCTGTCCATGGCAGGGGTGTTGGAACTAGATGATCTTTAAGGTTCCTTCTAACCCTTACCATTCTATGATTCCGCGATTTATTTGAGTAGATACTTCTGGAAGACAGTGCTGTGTCTTTCATCCTTTTTTCCTTCTTGGAATATCTTCCTTCTTGGTGGTATCTCAAGCAAAAGCAAAAGTCTCTTTGTTTGAAAAGGATAATGAGTATAAAGTGCTTTTCCTTCCCTTCATAGTTCTAGGAAATTCTATTCTCTTTTACGTCATCATGAATGCAGACCTTTCAGTGCTCAGCAGACTGAAATTATTTTTAAAAAGCATAGACATTTTAATTCAGATCATGGAAACTAGGGTTTTGTATTCATATAGCTTGTCATTATCTTCATGTTGTTAGTTATGAGAAGGCCTTTTCTCCTATGTAGAGTGATGTGAAATCACTGTTTACAAAGGAAGAAATGTGGGGGATCTTATTCAATACTTATGACTACCTCTTTCATACCATAGTATGCTGACGTAAATTCTCACATGCCTGATATCTCTAGACAGTAGGGATCCAAGGAATTTGGGTTTATTCAGACCACTTAGGAACCTGCTGAAAAGAGAAAAGGGAGAAAAAGAGAAGGACATTTTTATTCTCATAGGGAGAGAAAAGAGCATTTCTTTGTATTGTACCTCGATCAGGAATACTGCATCCAGCTGAGCCTAATCAAAAAGAGAGAAATACATGGCCGTGTTTGTGTGCAGAATATACACACTCTCCAAGACACCATATGAGGCTTAATGCTTGTTGTCAGACTTTCTCCCCTATGCAGCATATTATTTTTTAAAACCCATTTTATTTCATACAGATTCTGTTGGTGGTTTTTTAATTTATTTTTTAAAAAACTCGATGCATCTGCTCATGTTTCAGAGATCCTTTAAAGAGTCAAGGCTTTCTTTCTCTCTCAGAGATGAAGCACTAGGATGACAGTGAGAAGGCAGTTATTTCTTTCCCTATCTCTGATGTTGATTGAGTGTGTTACCTGGGAGGATTCAACTTCTCTCTCTAAGACTCAGTTTCCAACATCAAAAACTGAATAAATACCAAATCTTCAACATGGGTATTGGTAGATATTTATGTGAGATATTGAAAAGAACACAGAAACACAAGTAGGTTATAACACTGCCTCCTGCAGTGCTCAATGCTCAATGACAGGAAATGGCTAGACTTGTTTTGAAGGAGATGGAATCTGGATTTATTACTCCACCATTGTTTTTCTTTGATTCTGTGGATTCAAACACTCCATGTATGAACTAATGTAGGTTTTTAGCATCAAAAGTATTCTGTATCGAAGATACACTGAATGAAGAAATTGTTTATATGCTACCATCTTCTCTTGTTGGATGTTATTTAGTTCTTAAAATATGCATTTCCCATGCATTTAGTTTATGACATACATGATTTTATACATCTTTGTATAACCCCTCCATTTGGCTCTTATCTGGGCTGGAAAGCTATAATGTATTCAATAATTCCTTCTACTGTTTGATACTTTTAAACATTTTTCATCACACACCTTGTCATGTGAAAGGCAGCTTTCCTCGAACTCTTTATGCGGGGTCAATCTATCAGCACAGCCAAGGAAGACAAGACCCTTGTGCTCAACCAGCCTGTCAGCACCCTATTACACAGACCCCACTGAACAGTCCATTGTATTGAAGTGTGGTTCAACTCATTTATTCAGGATCATGCACCTGCACTTTTATTTGGAATATTGTCGGTTTTGTCAACTCTGTTATCTGCTGCCAGCTGCTGCTAGTGCCTTTAAAGGACTCACATTAAGCAGTGTATGGAATAACACTCTTTATTAACAAACACACTGATAGTAGAAGACTGTGATGGACTGTTCAGAGATTGCAAAAACGATCTTGAAGTGATATATGGACAAGCTCCTATCACCAATGAAAGCTAGCTTGAGATAATCATTCCATGTGCATAGGATAAGGTAAGGACCCAGTAAGTGTCCCAAGAAGGGAGAACATAAGTTCAGGTTGTTGACCAACCCCAGAAGTTATGATGGAATCTTCTTCGACATCCCTCCCCACATATCTTTGAGTGAGAGGAAAAGGTAACCTTAAAGTTGATGTCAGTTCATGTTTAGGTGGAGTTTGACTGACTTTAGCAGGGGCCTATAAAGTAATATGCATTCTCAAGTTAATGAAGCAAAATTCAGTTTTTGATTATCATCTAAATCATTCTTTGACTTAGTTGCCATTAGCTGCATTTTTTTAGATGAAGCATAATCACAACACCTCTGTGTTGCTCAATCCTTTGCTTCATATCTGCAGTGTTCCTGCTCTTTGGGTATGCAGACATTTTGTCCCTGGTGAACTATAGCCAAGACATATACTCTTTGCTGACCTTTGTTATTTGGTCTTCTCCCCATACACATCCAGTCCTTTTTTAGTTCTGCTATAATGCGTTTTGTTAGGAAGAATTATATAAAAATAATCAGATGCGCATATACTACACATTTTAACAGAAAAAAGATATAATGAAATTTTCTATTTTGTTTGCCATTTTTTTCATGGTAATTCATAGAATTACATTTGTTTTCTTGACTGCTCTTGCTCTGACCTGATATTTTCATGGAGCTGTGTGTTGTGACCCAGAAATCCCATTTCTCAGTAACGACTGTCACCTGTTTGCACAAAGATTTGTCATTGTTTTTTATTAATCCTGTTCAAGTTCCAGGTGTGTCTGATCCATAATCTCTGCCAAGATCATGAGATTCTTCTATGCCCAGTGAGTCTTCTAATTCCAATGTGGATTTTATTGTAGTTGTTATACCCCAGTGACTTCCCTTGGAGCTATATTACTCTGTATAAGCCATCCACCAAGCAAAGGATTTAAATATTCTAAGCAACTCCTCTGTGTTACCTTGGGAATAGCTAATTATTTGTAAAAAAGGAAACAACCCCAAAGAAAAAAAGACAGACTGAAAGGATGCTAATTTTCATAGAATTCCTCTATATTCAGGAGAAAGATATTTGTGGAAAAGTGTCCCAAAGATTTCTCCACTGTCTATTAAGGACACTTCTTTTATGTGTTCTTACCCACTCGGCTCAGCTCAGTGAACAGAGCATTCAACCAAGCATTTATGGAGGTAACACAAGGATTCCAGCAAGTCCATCTACCATTTAAGGTAAATACCCTAGTTAATAGGAACTAGGAGTTCCAGAGTTTTAAGGAAAGTTTATTTCTTTTTCTGATTTGGACAATACACTCTTTACTGAATCCAATAAACTTTTGGATAAAGTTGGGATAATAAGTTAAGAAGCCATACTCACAAAAAACTGAGTATAGAATAGTAAGAAAGTAAATGAGCATATAAAAAATAATTCCTCTTTAGTTAAAAGGGAAATAAATAAGATATAACTATGAAAAGTAAAAGGATTAAGAAAGAAGAAGCTTTAAATTCTGTCTGAAATTTTATGATTACTTGCAGCCACCAACAAGGCAAACTCTGGATTTTGTGTTTTCATTTCTGTGTTTTATATTGCAGTCACAACGAAGTCTTTGTAGTAAATGCAGCCTTGTCCCAGGGCATTGGGCACCTCCATGGCCCCAAGGCTGGGATGATGTCCTCCGGGTGGTTGTGGCTCAGCAGGAGCAGGAGGAACATGGGTGCACCACAGCAGGAGCTGGAAGTGGAGCTTTGGCAGGACACTCAATAGAAGGCACCTTCCCAGCCAGCATCCACCCCATGGCCCCTGGTTAGAGAGAAAAGGAATAATGTCATAACTGAGAAATTAAGTACCCAGCTTCTCCTGGGTGACTACTGGGAAGTAACCCTCAACTGCACTGGCTCTTTACTGACAGAGACCCTTGTCAGCTGAATCTCCAAAAGCCCCTGGGGATGCTCTCATGGCCCTTTCAATATGTTCTACTCCAAAACTTCTTATGTAGATATCAGAGATCACTGTCATTGCATTTGATGTGGACTGTACTGTATGCAAAATTCTCTGAGATTATCCACAAGGTGAAGTTCATTAAATATCATGGACAAGGACCAACTAATTTCTAAATAGTCATTGGGCATTAACTGGTTTAGGTATGGACCTGTTTAAAACTGTGCAAACTAAAGCATATATTGACAGCCTTATAAACAGGACTTCAGGTGTGAAGGAAATGCTAATATTAAAAATGTAAAAGATGAAAGAGTTTAGCTGGTTTGGAATGAAGCAGTAAGTTAGAGAGAAAAGGAATAATGTCATAACTGAGAAATTAAGTACTTGAACTCTATTTCAGTCATTTGAGGTATCTTGCTCATCTCCCAGACCACATTTCTTTGGAAACTGATGAAAAAGATGAACTACAGTTAACCTTCCAGGTAACATCTTATCTGTGAGGTCTGTCTCTTCCTACAATGCTATTTACACATTTTGTGTAGTTTTTGAATAAACCCTCGGATCAGTGCTGGGAATAGGGGCCTTTAATCTGAACACCTACACATGAAGTTTTGCTTCTTTGATTCTTTTGTGTCACCGGCAAAATTGTGTTCTTTGTTATATGATGACAGCTTTCATGGGTTTGAGAAAAAAATTCTAAGTCCCACCACTCAATTGCACAGTAGCTGGTATTTGCTGACAAGAAGGAGTGCTCTCAGACTGGAAAGAGTGCTGAGCTGTGGTTGCTCAGCATCCTTGAGAGGTTCATACCTCTTTTATTATAGGCAACGTCTTCCCATAACTTCAATTTAGATGGAATTTACCTTGCCCAGATTCAGACACATAAGGATTTATTATGGCTGGGCCAGAGGAATCAACAACCTGCAGTGGTTCTGGATTCTGAGATTTATTAAAGAACTTTCAGGTTTTTATCCTGCTTGATTATCTCACACACTTGCTCTAAAAAGTGCTGTGTTCACTAGCTGTGAGTTTCCCTTCCCCACAGAGAGATCCCTGCTGCCCAGGGAGGGCAGGCAGACAGTCAGGTCTGGACAGTGGCTTGCAGTTTCAGCCCAAGTCCCTGGGCATACCCCAACATTTAGCTCCACTCATGTCTTACCTCCAGGATCATACTCCAGTTCCAGTATCTTTGCTCCAATCATACAGTATAATCGAATCCAACCTTTGACTCATCACCACCACATCAAATAGACTATAACACTAAGTGCCACATCCAGTCATTTCTTGAATACCTCCTTTGAAGTCTATTCCAATGCTTAACAAGCATGCCTTATTCAGGAAGAAATTCTTCCTTATGTTCCACCTGAACCTTCCCTGGTGCAGCCTGAGATCATTTCGTTTTATTCTGTCACTGTTGCCTGGGATAAAAAGCAATAAGATTTTTGTGTGATTCTGTGTGATCGTCAATGTCCACAAATACTTTGAAAAGAAATGTGATTGTATTTATGTAACAGCAGCATGTGTCTGTATCCTTGAATCAGGCCACTCACCACCTTTTCAGATCCCCTTTTTCTTTCTAAGACCAGTTCTCAAGAGGTCTTATTTTTAACACTGTCTTTCTTTCCAGAAGCCCAAACCCTGAGATTTCCAACTTAATTAGTGTATGTGCACAAGCTTCCTAATTGGTGTTTCTCTCTCATGTATCTATTAATTGTAGGATTCAGGATGTGTCACTTTTCCTCAGTTTAAGTGTTATCAGAATTCTTGACCAGTCCACACTGGTTGCAGCTGCAAAGTTTCTGCTTGAAAATGCAAAAGCTCAATTCTAGACATTCACCCGTACACACACACACACACACACACACACACAAAGTTATCTCCTGCCTGCTAGCATTTACAGTTTAAGGTGTTTTAATCACCGACAAGAGATTTAGACAGCTGCTTCTATACTAATCATGCCAGAGTGCCTTTGATGGCCATAGAGAGGAAAAGACCTTTTTGGGGTATCTCATCTACTTTAAAAGTGCCATTTGGAGATGTCATGGGCTGAGCGATGGAAATACCAGTTGTCTTCATCTGTAAAGTAAAGGAAACAATGGGGGCTGACCTCCAGCAATCTTGATCAGGTGGCTTCTATTTTTCACAGCTGATTACAATGTAAAGATACAAATATTTTTCTGCCTAGTTTGGAAAGCCACAGGGTTGGGATTTAAGCATGTCTGATCAGGTGTGAGCACTGAGCAGTGCTGCGGGTGTGAAGAGAATGCTGAAAAAGGAGAGTTCATGGGTGCCTCAGGCTTCTTTACAGACAGCAATGACTATGAGAGATTTTTCTGGATCTCAATTTTACTTCTAAACAAGTAAGAGCCTTACTTAATCATTGGTCCTTAAACTGATTTTTGGAACTGGCTTGCCTGTTGGCTTTGTGTTTGGGTTTCTTTTTTCCTGGAAGTTTTTTTCTAGTTCAATACTAGAAAAAAAATGACAACAAAATGAACCAAGACAATCCTCACCTATTCTATTCTCTTTCAATAGGCCTTGGACTCATGATGTTGTATTTATGCACAACTATTTTAAGTTTGATATTTTTTTTCTTCTAAACTTTCAAACTGGTACAGACAGCAAATAATTTGCATTATATTTTAAGTACACAATGGAACATAGTGAGCTGCAGAGTTAAAAAAGAAATCCTTTCAGAACAGTAGACTTATTCAAATAATTATGTGCATGTCTTTGGTATTTTTATATATAAAGAGATAAGAAAACCTACACTTCAGTACAGGTATTTTGTTATTCCTTTTGACATTCATGTCTATTAAAGCAGCTTAAAATTAGACTGAACTTTTCTTTTGGCTTTAGGGAATGGCATATGCACATTTTATTTTCCTGTTCTTCTTTGGCAATTACTCCAATGTCTATTTATTTAAAATTCAAGGTGCACTTACTAATTAGTGCCAGAGGAACTGTAATCTCAATAGGTCATAATAGGTCATATATGTCATACTGTTTTATATGCACCTAGGAACACATAAAAATGAGATTATTAGGGGGGATTATATGTCAGATTTGATAACAGGCAAAGTTGTTTAAACTTGTGACTTAAAAATTAGACTATGTCACATGAAAGCCCTGTGTGCATCCAGAAGTCTAAGGGATTGAGGTGTCAAATAGCAGTCCCAAGGGAATATTTTGCTACTCTATATTCTTTGGCAAATGTAGTAAATAGACTTCTGTATACTTAAACAGGTATTTTGTATCTGATATTCTCTGAATATCTTTTGAATGGCATAACTTTTGAATATAGTAAACTAGAAGAAACAGGCTCAAAATTATAAACTGCTCTTTGCTCTAATTGCTGTAATTGTATCATTTGGGAAGGAGGAATGAGAAAACACTGTGTTACACAATTTTTGTACTGTAGAAATATATTAATCTGCATATGTTACTGGCATAAGATGCCGTCTTTCTATCTCTGCAAATATTTGAGTTCATTTACTGGAAGCAGTGGGAGAGTCTAGCTTTTACTTTAGCACTCATGGGGCAAAATATGTACTCCAAGTCAGCTGAAGGTGGTCAGGGGAATGACAGTATTGTCTCCCCAAAGACTCTATTTCACATGCTTAATGCATTTGCGAGTCCGGGAGATGGGAAATTTGTGAATTTGAGAACAGATGCGCCTGAGGCAGAGTGACACGCGCCAAAGCTATGGCTTCAGCTTTCTTATTCCCTGCTGGTTTTTTTTTTTCAGTGAATGGCTCTCATTCCAAGGAAGGGAAGCTATAGCATTTCCTGTGGGCTGCAGCGAGTTCCTGAGAAGCGAGTGTATCAGAACTGTAGTTTTTCAAAACTTTACAGTCTAAAGACAGATTTTATGTGTCTTCACTTTGTGAAGGTGACCTATCTCACAAGTTGTCCTGGCACCATCTCAAAGATATGGCTGTTCAAAGACCTCTGAATGTGTTTTTACATGGGTAACACTAGATTACTCCAGGGTTTATTGTTAAAGTACTTATCATGGTGACTGAAATGTTTCAGAATTGTACTCTGACTCTAGTTCTGTAGACCATTAGTGTGAGCATTAAAAAACTCTACACACCAGAGACGAGTTTATGTTGTCATTTTGCAGAATCTTAGAAGGGATGAGCCATGTTAGGTCATCCTGAAAATATTTCTTCCAAAGCAGGAATTCTTTTCCCACTAAACTTTCCAATCCTAACTGTACTCTACATCTTCTCCTGTTTTAAATGTTTCAGGAGAGAGTTTCTACTTATATTCTAATCTGTCCCATTTTTACCTCAGCACAATATGGCAGTCTGCAGTGAAGAGAAATCCCATTTTTTCATGGGAGCAAATAAATTATTTTTTCTAATTCACTATTGGGTATATTGGCTCCGTGTAATGTTTTCAAATTTTAAATGTAGTTTTTAAAGGAAAAAAAATTAAAAGCAGATTTTTATGTTTAAGAAGTTTTTTATTTTAAGAATATTTAATAAAAATCTTGCATGAATCTGGAAATAAGGGGTTTTGTCTTTTCATACTATTAATATTTTACAGAAAGCACCTAAACCCCCCAGAATTACTTTTTCTACTGTATAAATAATGGCATTCTCAAATATGAAAAACCTAGATAATCTACTCTATAATCCAATGGAAAAGGCATCAAATGGAAAATTAAGAGATATAGACACCAAAAGGCAAAAAATTTAGAAAGAAAAAGATGGAAATGTATTTAGGAAAGCTTTTGGTACTTTTTGGCTTGTTCTAAAAAATGAAAGCCCTTTGGAAATGTGCTACTGATAGCTACTTCACTGCTCTATACTTCAGCACAGAAATAAGTGCAGAGATTGTTTATTACAGTAAAGTAGAATACTGCTGCATGAGATGTTCAGCATTCCTGAACTAAAAATCTGCGGTTTCTTTTTTTTCACTTTAACTCTGTAATGTAGATTTGTTGAGTAGATGCCTATATTCACCATGTACATATATGAGAAATAAATTAGTTTAAAAATCCAAACAGTCTTATTACCCTTTAGGAAATATTAAACTAAATTATGTCCCCAGCTATGTCAGTGTAACTGGCTTTAGCTCAGCACAAATGGTCAAAATTTTGCTTGTGCAAATAAAAGAGATTTTGGCTCTATCACTTCAAAGAAATGGGACTGATAAAATTATCAGTGTCTTTAGAACTAACTAAAATTGCTTTTGCATGCTGGTTATGTACTTATCTACCACAATAGCTGCAATCACTAGTGCCTCAATGGCTGTCTTCCTATTTTTGAATTTACAACATTGATCTGAATCTATACTTCCAGTCCTTCCTGAAAACTAGGTGTTACAAACCCATAGCAACACTTTCACCCATTTTTAGATCTATTCCTGGAAATGAATAGCTTAAATTGTTGTTACTTTTATATTAATGTTAAGTATTTGAAATCAGTTCCAATGATGCCATTGAATACTTTGCCCTGATTTAACTTTATGCTGTATCACCACAGCTATTTTTTCCCTACTAAGCTTCAGTTTGAATTACAGTTCCTATATCAATACTATATTCATTAAGCTTTGCTGCTTTTACCAGGGCAAGGCAATATTTTGCAGTTATTGGCCAAAATTTTGTTGAGAATGTGTAACTATTCTATGGACAAATATGCCGACAGACTACAATAAACTATCAAGAACATACTAGCAGATATTCTCTGAAACGCTGAGCTGATAATTTGGCTTCATAAAATTGCTGTTTGCTCAATAAGACAGCCATAAAACTGGAATTTTCTTCATTTCCTCTATGATTTCAAAGTTAGTTATTGAGAGCATTCTCATTTCATCTATTATCTCACAAGCGAATATTTGGTATAAGGATAAGAAATTTTCTTTATTTCCCGATGGTCTTTTTCACCCAGAAACTTTAAAGACATTACTCTTGGTCATATGTATGATTTCCTGATATGGTTTATGATATAGATTGGCTGAATATTGATTTGGAAATACTTTTAAAATATTAGTCTTTAGCTGCAGAAGTCTATAAGCTTGAGGATCTAGTTGGATTAAGTGTCTTATATTTATGAAATATATTGAAGAAATAAACAGTAAATGATAGTAAAATACTTCCATTTTCCCCACTTTTCTATTATATTAGAGATGGAAAAACCTCCTAAAGGAATCATTAATCAGTCTACTTTTAGTTCATATCTCATGCAGAATACAGTGGCAAATGTGATTATATTGTTTATAAGTCTGCTGCTGTAGACTGCTTGCTAAACAGAGCATAAAATTAAAACTTATACTTCTTGTTTTAAAATTGCTTTATAGAAAGATTTTTATTAGTATTTATTGCACTGAGATAACTATTTTCAAAGATAAAAATCATCATGGTCTTTATTTAATGTATTACATTCAGCCAGTTCATTACAGAAGACCTACGACGAGACCTTGGGCCCCTTTGACCGCTGTCAGATTACATTTCCTACAGACAATAACCAGGTAGTTAAAATTATTTTAGTATGGCTATGTCTTTCATTCTGAGATATTCTCATCAAATATTGCTAAATGCCTAATTCAAATTATTTTGATTTGCTCACAGTAAAAAGAACCACCCTGCTCCTCTGATCAACACTTTGAACAGATCACTAAGACACCTGCCAGAAATACTTGACCTTGTGAATTGTGTGTGGACAATTAACTCATTCAACCCATTCACATCAGGTGAATTAGTAAAGACCATTATTGTCACATGTATTTAGAATTATATGTGTATGGTATTTACCTGCATGTGATATTTCCATCTACAAAAACACAATCCTTAGATCTCCCTTCCCTCTTTTTCTGTCTGTCTCCCCCAGGCAATTTCATGAAGCTTTGGTTAGTCCCTCTTTCTCTGGAAATCTTCTTTTTCTCCACAAGGAAAGGAATTTTAGTAGAAGAGAGTAAGAAGACATAAACATAAGATAATGAATAAACTTATATTACGTGATCACAGATCCTCATACGTTGAATAATCAGTTTTCCTAAAAAGGACTGTCTAATTGACTGTCCTTTACATTAAAATAAAAAAATATTTTACCTCCTTGCAAAATTAAAGTTATCTTTCATTAGTAAAAATATTAATCTTTTATGATATTAATTATATTTTATTACTTTATTTAGCTTTCAAAAATAATTTTATTCTATGGCAGTGAGTGACACAGATTCCTCTTTACTGTGATGAAAAGCATTGCTTAAGTCATTACAGTCCTTTCACTTTACCCTCCCTATTTTGCTTAAGCAGGTTTAAAAAACAGCCCTGTGTGCAACCATCTCTTCTCCATTTATTTTATTTCTTAGTCATGCCCTGAATGTTTTTTTTTTTTTAAATCATGGTTTCACCCTTTTAATGAGGTCTGATCTGCACTGATACAGTACTGACATAACGTCCTTGTTCTGGCCAGGACAGGGTTAATTTTTGCAGTAGCCAGGAGAGAGAAATGGCTGGGACCCTGATGTTGTTCTACACCATCCCATATCACCGCTGGGGCAGGAGAAAGGGACTCTCTTCCATAAGGATGGGGTTCCTTTTTGTCTCGAAAACACGGTGGGGAGAGCCATCTGGTATTTGTTTATTGTCACGGGCTCTGGGGTGAGCATTTCTTCATGTGAAGCACTTCCTTTTTGTATACTTCTTTTATTTATATTGTTGCTGATACTGTTCCTTTTCTTATCTCACTGCTCTTTCCAGTAAATTTTTCTTATCACAGCCCATGATATTCGCCTTCTGTGCCTCCAATTCTCGAGTCCATCCTGCCAGTGGGAAAGGGGTGGGGAAGGGGAAGTGAGACAGAGCTGTGTGGGTTTTGGGAGGGTCTCGGTGGGGACACTGAGTGGGGGAATGCCATTCCTAAACCATGACACTTAGTTATACTGGTCTAGAAGGGGCTACTGAAAATTGCGTGTACCTATATTACAGATTACATTTAATTTTTTCCCCACAACCTCCATTTAATGGAGGTGTCATGAAATATAGAGCAAGCCCTCCATAAGGCAATTACAGAGATAAATTCACCCAATAATTTAGCTGTACCTATTTTGTGTTGCAATGTTTTCTCCCTTCCTTCTTTCCTCCATCCCTCCTTTCCTCAAAGTGGTCCAGAATAAGGATGTTTTCTTGCAGCTTGAAAAAAGACAAAAATTATGCTGTCTCTGTATCTCATATATTCTTGACCTTCCAGATCTCCAACATAAACATGTGTATGCTGATTCTTTTGGTTGTGCCAAAGTGTTTTGAGCTGATTTAGACATTGAGATGTTAGGGTTTCTTGACATGGATAATTCTGATGGAAAAAAAAATCTCTTCATTTTGGCATACCTACAAGAATAATAACCTCTGTCAGCAAGGCATGGTTGAACAGCTGTCAGTGTGTTGAGGAGAGTAATCTTTTCTTTCAACTTAACAACATCCAAGACAGCTTGTCAGAGTGTAATTCAAAACAATAGAGAATCTCTGAATAAAGAAACTCCAGACAACTGAAAGTAGAAGTAATTAACTTCATTCTGGAGGAATCATCCTTTGTTAGCACTAAAGATTCTTTAAATTCAGATCATGGAATATTTCCTTGAGATTTTCAAAACATGGTGATTAAATTGAGCACTACTAAGATTACCATGCCCTTTCAAGTAACAGATAAAGAAATAAGAAGCATGGCAATGGTAGATTCATTCAATCAAATACTCTGGCCCTGATAGTGACCAATATTGAACATTTGGCAAGAGAGCTTAACAGATAAGCCTGCAGTAACAACTTCTTAGCTTCTAGCCACCCATGATTCAGAGACAAAGTGCTACATTTATCTCTGTGTTTAGCCTTCAGTGGAATTCTCTTCTACTATTGTGAATAATTCCTTTCTGAGTCCATTTGTGCTTTTGGCATTCATCAACATCCCAAGGCAATGAGTTCCATACATACCTACTTTTATATTAGTCTGCATCAAATAGTTTCCTTTGATGAATTCTTAATCACTGTAAGAAATTGTGAATAATCACTATATATACACTTCTCCTTATTAACTGTGATTTTTGTGCCATTACCATTTGATTCTATGATTCATCTTTTTTTCAAAGTAAAGAATGTTAATTAATTTTTCTAATACATAAATTAATCCACAGCAGTGATAAGGCTTTTATCACTTTTCCCATGCCTTTTTCTATTTCTGACAAATATTTCAGTGGGAAGCAGCAGAACTGTACAAAGCATTTAAGATGCAGATAGTCTAGGGGTTTATACAGTGTCATGTTTTCTGATTTATAGCCTATTTTATTGTTAATAATTCCTGATATTATCTCTATGTTTTCCACAGAACATTGTTCAGTTTTTCATTAAAAAATCAAAAATTAGTCAAAGAAAACCCTTCTTAACTGTAGTAGTTTTATTTAGATTACATCACAAAGTGACATATTTAGGATTGCTTTGTATTTTACTAGATTTTTTTCCCCCCATGTGCACTATTCACATTTCAACTATGACGTTATTTCCCCCTCTTACAATATTGTGAGCTCAGTTGCAATTAAATCTTTGTACCAACTCTTTATGGTCAGTCTTTATCTTTAGACATCTGGATAGTTTTGTGCCATTGTTCTTCACAGCTTCATTAATGATACTCTACCCACATTATTTATAAATATATTGAACACTATAAGTATCATAGAAGAGTAGGGTGGGATTTATTCCCTCTAATTATACAATGACAAATATTGTCCTAGATTTATGTTATCTTTTTAAATCTACTCACAGCAATTATACAAGAAGTCATTCTTCCCAGTTTAACATTAAATTAAATTTAAAGGGTATAATTCATAGATTAAGAAAGAGAAATTCACGGACATATATGACAGAAGTGTGATAATAACCATTGCAGTCAATGAAGACCAAAATACTTTTAATTTTATCCTAAACTAAGCATTTATATATGGTTCTACAACATTGGGATCATTTATGTTTGCAATATCATTGTGTCCTTCAACAAAATTTGGGAAATTTGAGGCAAAAGAAAAGTTATTTTTATATGACCCATCTTGAATCTTCATTATTGTAAAGTACTTTTAATCAGATTTATTAATCTTTCAGCTTCTTTTATTCTTTATTGTGTTTTGTACTAATTTCCCTGATATTTTTCCAGTCCTGTAAAAAGAAATATTATATTTAACACATTTTATTCTACAGAAATTAATTTCATTAAGTGATAAGCTATGACATTAGTAATTTGACTTTTTTTTAGTCTTCTGGGCAGTGGATGAATACTTGACAATTTCTTATGGTTCATCCTACCATTGTGATCTAAAATATCTTCTAATGCTATGTTGGTCTGCAACAATTTCTTTAATTTTCCTCATTAAAAGAAAATTTCCAGGACAAACCTCCCATAGCTCCTATGCAGTAGACACCAATGCAAATAATACTTTTATTTTTCCTGTTCTTATCTTTCTCATCGCTTTTGAACATTCCTATTCCAACTTTCTCATCTGTTGACCTTACAGAATTTTTGGCAGTCTTCCTGTTTAATTAAGACTTTTAATGTATTTAGCAAGCTGTTTTTCAAAATATTTCTTGATCTGCTCTTTAATAATTTTATATTGACATCTGTATGAGACAGCAGAGAGCCCAGGAGGACAATTGCATCCTTGCTTGTGTCAGAACTAGTGTGGCCAGCAGAACCAAAGCAGTGATTGTCTCCCCTGCACTCAGCAATGGTGAGGACACAGCCCCAGTACTGTGTCCAGTTCTGGCCTTTCACTACAACAGGGACATGGAGGTGCTGGAGTGAGTCCAGAGAAAGGCAACAGAGCTGTTAGAGGGGCTGTAGCACAAATCTGGCCAAGAGCAGCAGAGGGAGGCTGCAGTTGAGGTTGCTTAGCCTGGAGAAGAGGTGGTTCAGGGGAGACATTATCACTCTCTACCACTACCTGAAAGGAGCCTGTAACGTAGTGAAGATGGTCTTTGAAAGGGAATTTTTTATGACCATAAACAATAAGACAAAGCAAACAGGAGTTTGTCAGAGTTATGAAAACTTGCTCTGACTTGTGATCTGCCTGAGATTTCCATTTTTCCTTTCTCATGTCTCTAACAAGTAAGAAAAACCAAGTTAAAAAGGAGGCTTCTCTCCAAGACCAGAGGGAGATACAGGACTGCATTTTCAGATCCACAAGTCATCCTATATTAAAGGAATCCTCGTGGTTGGTCCACATGAGGGCTAAGAACTGGCTCAGGGTACAGTGAAGGGCAAACAGATAAAGAATGTCACACATCATTAAGGAGTGTTGGTTAGGTTAATGGCAGCCTTTGCAGATGAAAAAGTAAATTGAAGACACACCCTGCCAGCATAAATTGACAGGAGAAATCAGGCAGGAAAAAGAAGGGTCTAAAACAATGAGGAGAAAACACTCCAGCAAACATAACTGTGTTTATTATCACGATTCACTGTCAGATGAACTCTTCAGCGAGGTTACATCAGTAGCTTAATAATTTTAAAAATATATATGGTACCTTAGAAATCCAGGAACCTTGCTAACATCCATCCTAACATTCATGTGAAAATTTTCAAAGCAATAGGTTTAGGTATACCAAGGTTCTAATAGTCATAAAATAATTTTAAGTTCTTTATATTCAAGTGCAGCCAGTGAGTTGGGTTTGTTTGGGTTTTTTCTTTAAAAAGAAAGAGTCACCTGTTGGTGTGTATGAACATGCTTCCAGAAAGGAGGCAAAGGCCCAAAGCTCAGTGAATGAATGGTGTTATTGCAGTTTATTCTGTAGTTCTGTGTGTTGTATATTACAAGTGTCATGTGTACTTCCTTGTAAGGAAAAAAGGTGAATATTTTCTTCTCTTTTCCATGATAAACACTGGTTTAGAAGTGTCATTTGTGCTGCTCAAAAAGGCTACAGACAGGAATTCAACATGCTTTTTACAAACCAGGATGTAATTTTTGCATAAACGGAAGACACTTCTTAAATAACCTTTTGGCTAATTATAAATTTACACTATGAGAAAAAACATAAACAAAAAATTGTGTAACACTCTAAGTTCTGAAAAAGCAGACAAATGAAAACTGGAGCTTTGTTCTTTAATTCAATGTAACTTCCTAATTAAATCCTTCCTTCAGTAATGTGGTATATGCAATCCTCCTTGCAATATCAATTCTGAATGCTATGCTAAAAAGAAAAGAGGCAAAATAATGCAGCTTACTGGTAATGAACTAGCCCTACAAAGAATTTAATTTTTTTTTTTTTAATAAATAATGGTTCAAAACAAAATACAGTCAAAAGATTCCCATTTGGATTCTTTTTATCAGCATTTTAATACTTCTCCTCTTCCCCCAAGAAACAGTGATCACAAGCATGGAATCCAGTTTGATGTATCAAACAGTATATTAAGTGCAGGGTCTAATATTTCCTTGGCCAGCTGTGATGAGACATCAATCCTGCCTCTGTTGTCCCTGTAATATCTATTCTCAAAACAACTGTCAGGAATCATGACTTTCCCACAGACACTCAGTTTTAGCAAAGCAAAAGGTGTCTCCAGTCTATGAAATGAAGGCAAAATTCAACTCATTGCAATTAACAAATACAACATGCAAGTTCTATGTGTTCTTCTGTCTGAATAGGCCAATTAAATGTCAGGATTAAATTCAAATATACCTACAGAGTCATGAACTTCTCATATCATGTTACTGCTATATGAAAGTGAATGCAGCTCTAACAGTTTCTATGTGGTTGTTTCCTAGATTTCTCCAGAATGTCTTAAACATTTCTTTGGAAAAAACCCAAGGTTGAATTCTGGGTTGTTTTATTTGTGTACTTTGTAATAGCAAACTAGTAAATCAAACAAGATAGCAAGCAGATAATAATTATAGATAGACAATTGGTAATAGATATCAGATAATATAAGAAAGCAGGAATATTCAGTCTGAAACAGGTGTCAAGATCAGACCTCTACTCTGCTGACATAGATCCTTCATCGTCTATATCCAAAACCATCTGGTGCAAAATACAATGAGCTGATTTTTGCAAACTCTCTCAGAAAAGCAGAATATTTACCTAAAAATCATTCTGGCAGTCCCTACAGAGAATACACTGTGAAGACAGAAGCCAATAGTTCTTCAGTTGTTCAGAGCACATTTTATATCTTTTATTATAAAGTATTCTGGAAATGATTCAGACACCATGACTCCTTTCACCTATTTCATCCACATGAAAATGGTTCCCATTTTTCTTTTTTTTTTTTT